>CAIGRB010022968.1:0-13740 GCA_903798255.1 Fraxinus quadrangulata
AATATAGATATATTGCTGTTGAAGCATTTATACCATTTAGTAATGTTATTGAAGCAATTTTGTTGGCCTTGCATACTTTTTCTTTTCTTTTTTCTTTTTCTCAGACGTGAAAATGTGAAAGGCTGATGGTGAAAGCAGACCCTAACTCAACTTCATCTGAGGGAAAAATTAATGAAGTAGATGAACTCAAGGAAAATATTAGTGAAATGGATCCCTAGGGGCTGCTTAAATTCAACAAGTTATGGCCCCAACATTTGTTTGAGATAATACAGGATTGAAGACATTTTCTACTTGTAGGCAAATCTCCTGTTTTAATCTAGTTCCCTACTGCAGCCACAATTTCTGAAAGCTTGCCAGAAGCAGTTAATGATGTGAATGATTCAGCAGAGATGGGTTTCCCACCCTTATGAAATATGTATAATAGTTTCACATTTCCTTTGATTCCACATTTAGTTATTACAGTAGATCCAGGTTTGTAAATCCTTCTGTTTAGGTCCATAAAGTTCTACGCTTATGGCCCATTTTAAAAAATACAGGATTGAAGATATTTACTAATCATTCATAACAAAGCCTTCAGTTTTGATCCATTTCCTTAACAATTTCTGAAAGCTAGGCTGAAGTAGTTATTGATACCCCTGAGGCAACTGAGAGATGGGTCTCATAAAATTGTGAAGAATGGATAAAAGTTTTACATTATCCTTGCTCCGTTGAAGAATTCCCACATCTCCATGTATATCACATTTTCTTATTATAACCTGCTTTATCAATGTATATGTCAAGGATGCTCATCACAAGCATCAAGGCTGCCAATCTGAAGGATTATAGGATACCAGGTTGTTTTACATATTGTGAAAATTATTACATGTTGAGTCAGTTGATCAAAAAGTTTAAGTTGTTACATAAGACCACATATATATCATTTAAATCTTGTATTCCAATTTTTTTATGGCTATCTGAACCACTTATTACTTGACTTCGTTTTTTGTCCTTCACTTATTTTTTTCACCGGGCTCCAAATTCCTTTAGGGATATGTTTCCTTCTCAGTACTATAGATGGAAGAATCTTGAAGTTCATTGTAACAATGACCAAAGTATCCGGCACTCTGCTCTTTCTAAGAGTGAGAGTTCAAAGACGCCTGAACTCTCTTTTAATCGGATGCAGCTTACTGACCAGGAATGTGCTGGATTGCAAAGGCGAAACTTTGGTCGCTTTGTTGCACGTGAGGCTTTACTGGATGAAGAATATTGGGTTAGTTTTGCTGTCTCTTTTCTGAGTTTTCTTACTCTGTAAAATATAAAAAGAACACATATGCACCCACACACACATCCTTTTTCATTTATTTATTTTCTATAAGTACTTACTGATTTCTCGTTTCCATGTCTCACTAACAATGGCAGACAGCAGCTTGGCTCCGAGCAGAAGCCCACTGGGAATCTTTATCCTATATGAGGTAGATTATGTGCTTTCAGCTTGATTTCATGTGTTTAAATTTACTCAACTGAACTTCATTGTGCTTCAACCTATACGTGCGTGCACATCTAGACATATATCATAAAGGCGAGTTGTTAATGTGAAGAGCCTAAGAAATTTTGAGTTTTTATAATTAGTTATCTTTCTTATTTTTAATTCCGCCTAAATCATCATACCAGAGAGTCATTCTCGCCTTTTTGAACAAATTTTCAGGCATGTTGACACTTACAAAAGAAAGTATGCTGAGCAGGTGAGTACATTGGAATACATTTGTTTGATTATCATGGGACATGCTCCCTCCCCTCCAACACCCACCAATAAAACGTGGATTGATTATGATCGACTTGGAAATTGAGATTGTCTCTGGCTTTAAGGAGACGAGTTGCATTTGCATTTATTTTATCGACTTGTACTGTTTTTTTGGCTATTCGAAATTAAGCTATATCTGCCAACATATCATGCATCTTGAATTACAATTTCTTGTCTGAATATGGCTTGGGTACGTGGAAATGTCTTATCCCTTGATATACACTTTCTAAGGGAAAAACATTTGACCTTTAGGCATCTGACCTGGCTATGAGTTCAATGCAACTCCACAAGGTCTCAATTCAAATGCTGTAAAATCCTCTTTAAGAACTGTAACTCTAATAAATAGAAGCAATGCTGAATCCATTCTCTCTTTTTTGGAGGAAACTTAACTTCAAGTTATTGTGCTTTGTAAGTTCAAATATTTACGAGTCTTGCACTAGTTTCCATGAAAAGATTGAAACATGAAAAAACTTTTGTATTTTTGACCCAGGTGGTGAAAAAGGGATTTAGAAATGTATCTTTCTACTGTGGAATACTTGTATTGGTGATAAATACAACTTGTTGTGCTCCTTGTGTCTTTAGCTTTAGGACCTTTGATTCGTTATTTGGATTGATGCACGAGCATGTCATTTTTAGAGCTTGGGCTTTTCCCTAGTGCTGAAATCATTTGTTCATGGTATGTTAATTTACTTGTGATTAGGACCTTAAAAGTTTTAAATCTACTACTGTCATCTCAAGTTTCTTCTTGCATATTTATTTGTTTGCTTCATTAACTCTTTGTATCAATACCCACCTTCAATATTTTGTTCCCTGTAGTTGCTTCCGAAGCTCCTCAACGGTCTTATACTTCCTCCCTATAGGATGTAATCATGAATTGATGACTCTCTTGCATTCAACTTGTACCTACAGGAGTTCAATGCTTTGAAGCGGAGGTGTCTCGGGCAGGATGGAAATTCATTGAAATGCTTTTGTTTTGTTGCAGTAAGTGAAGTAAACTCTAATACGAGTCTTTCCTTCTGCCAAACCCTTTTCAACATCGCATGCAGCTGTCTATACAGTCGTGATTTCTTTTATTCAATCAAATACAAGCAAATGCAACTAGAGAACAGAATTCCTGTTTTCTTCTTTCCTTTAATTGAGATTTCTATATCTATGGCCTCTCTAAATAAATTTCTCTCTTCAACATATGAGTCTGATTTTGTGAATCTTATACTTTATTAAATGAATTAGAATCTTTCAGTTCGGAATTACCTATTATAAAATGTTGGATAAATATGCTATATTTGCAGTGAGCTCCATCTTTTCTCCATCCACATCTTAGGTTAAGAAGGAAGAGAAAAGTGTAAGAAGAACTGTTCTTAACAGTGTTGTGGGAACTCTAGACTTGAGCATCCGACAATTCGTCCAAGGGGAAACGTATCCTGGGGTACATTCACGATTTCCTAAATTGTCTGCCTATAGCAAAAACATCATGACTTAAAAATTCCAATGAATTTTCAATTGACCGTGTTAAATGCAATACTTTTTTTCTGTGGTTCCAGGAGATAAAGAGATTGTCACCTGTCTTGGCAAGTAAAGGTCCATTTAATGCAAATAAATATGCTTATATTGCCAATGTTTGTGTTGCAAAGTTTGCTCGACGTCAGGGTATTGCTTCAAATATGTTATACTTAGCAACCGATGTTGCTACCATGACAGGTGCCGTATTTTGTCATTAAACATACTTAAAAATTTTGTGCCGCATATTTCTAATTTCTTTGCCTGTTAAATCTTTATAATCGGCTTTACTTTTTGCTAATCATAATGCTAATTTTCCTTGCACTTTTACTTTGTTATGAAAATAGGTATCAGGCAGCTGTTTGTTCATGTGAATGCAGAGAACAAGATTGCTCAGGATCTGTACAGAAAAACTGGTTTTAAGGTTATGTACTAAACTTGCATTCCATGCTTGATCATGTGCTTTTTTTTTTTTTTTCCTGAACATTTGAGGCATCACAACAGCCTCTTTGTCCTCAATGCAATTGGTGAATAAATCACAAATCTGACTTGTGATCGACTCTGGCTTGCAAATAAACCATGGGGGTGATATACATCATTGAACCATTCGTTTATCTTTGTATAGCTAGTAAAGTTTGTCAATTTCTTGCCATTATTGGTTAAACTTAGATTCGTGCTAAATAAAAAGAGACAAATCACGTAACTCGTTCATTTGATGATTCCGGCAAATCTTTGATGCCACTTCAACTCCTTTATCAAAAGATGAGAGGCTATTAATGTCCATGGAATTGTAAGTTATGCAATGCAATGCTGTCACTTTGAAGAGGAAGAAAACAGAAAACTCGAATGTTAATATTAGCTTGAGATAGGTTCATTGAAGTCAACAGCTTGTTGGTTTTTTATAGAAATTTGTTGTAAAAGAGAATTATCAATGTATATTTTTCTGTTGTGCCATTCACCATGCAAAATTGCACAATTTGTTAGGCGAGGTTTGGTGTTCATCGCAATGGAAACATAGGAGGTTCATACTTCATAAGAAAGTTACTGAGTGTAGCTATTTCATGGCTTACGGAATCTTTGTACTTAAAAACTCGTCCGTAATTCGGAAAGAGCAAAAATTTGTCAACCGGTTTTTTTTTTTTTTTTAAAAATCAATTTTTAAAAAAAAAAAAAAAAAAAAAAAATTATTTTAATGGATAATTTTCATGTAAACACAAAATCAAACGAACACTAAACTTTGATGGAAAAATGATTTTCTTGAAAATATATATATTTTTTGGTTTTTTACTTTTTGGTAATGGAAACAAATTTTATAACCAATTGTGGAAAAAATTATCACATTAATTGATAATTTTCATGTAAAACAAAGTCAAGCGAATACAAAATTTTAAAATTTTTCGGGTGAAAAACTATATTAGTTAAAAACACATAATTAATAATTCGTTGAAAAACAAGTTTTAGACAATTATTTTCTTTGGAATTTATTTTCTTTCCTATTACAATCAAATGAACCATAAGTGATTGTTTTTTTATTTTTTATTTTTTTCAATTTGGAAATATTAAATCCTAAAAAATAATAAAAAAATAATTTTGAAGTAATGTTGATATAAATTGATGAAAGTTGATAAAAGATGGAAGTTCCGTGAAATGTGCAATTAAGTTAAATTTATTGTTGATTTTGACCAAAATTTTAATAAATTTTTAATTTACAACATAAAGGGACTTAGTACGTGTATACAGTATATATCTTCGACTATTCAAAAATAATTTACACGTGCATACACTTAGGGAAGATAATGAGTATTGAGCAAGTGTGTTTTTCATGCTTATCATTCAACTGACCATTGAGTAGACATTTATGAGATATGGACGTGGCTTGACAAGTAAGACTTCACACGTTTTTGTTGATAGAGTAGATTTCGTGTGATTGATTATTAATATCAAAGTTTGAAATTTTGAAAGTGGAAAATTTTGTTAAAATATTCAGACAAAATGTCTCACCATTTAATCAAATTTCAATCTCAGTTATCCATTTTTTAGTATTTCCTCTTTCACCCTGAGAATTCTATCAAATATGCACATGGACCACTTATAATTACGGGTGAAAAAGAATAAATAGTTCTGTTACGTCTTGTCTACCGAGACTACTAATCATCACACACGTGTCAAACAGCTAGCTATTGAACAGGGCCCATGCTCCACATCATCTCCTATCTAATCGAGGTGATGTATCACTTCGCCAAAGTGCCATGTTACTCGATCGAGGTGCTATATCAAGTCGACGAAATGTGCATCTGCTTTACGAAGAGGTTTAAAGGTTTAAAGGCAATAAGCCTTCTTCCTTAATGGAATGCAACACTCACTTGACCTCTCCTCTCTTTTGAGAGATCCTTTGTACAAAAATCTTTCCAAAATAAAATTTTCTATGATTGATTGATATAACATCTCTGCAATAGGCGTCTAAAGGTCAAGTACTAAACTACTTGTCAGGAAGCATTAAATGTCCGTCCACCTATGAATTGATTAATGAACACTTAAGAGGAGACACTTTGATCAGTAGATGCGACCACATGTCTCCTCATCTAATGGTCTTCATTTCACCTCTACCACTATATATACTTACACTTTGTGTCATTTTGAAAGGTAATGCTATTAACCATACATGATATTGTCATCTCCTTCTCCTTCAACACACATATTCGTCTTGTGGTTTACGTTCCACTTGATATCTTTATCACCGTAGCTTGACTTAATCGTTGGAGTGCTTGCGGTCACTTCCATCACCATCGAATAAGGTCACATGTGACTAACGATTTTATCTTAGTGTGTAGAAGAGTGTCTATGTGAAGTTGCAAATTGTTGGTCACATTAAAGGTGCATTTTTTTCTGGTGAACAAGTTCAACTCCTCAATTACGATAGCAACGGGGAGGAACGAGATGACCCTCCTTTCCTTTCCTTGCCCTGTTGGGCCGGGGCCATGTTCCTCAGCAGGGTGGGGAATTGTCGTCCTATTCGGTGTGGGCAGGTTGCCTTTTGTTAAGGGATATATATCCGACATCGAATAAAGATGTTGACACAGACCAATTAATAAGATCTTGGGCTACTCCTCTTAACAAAGCTGACCTTTTAAGATGGAACTCCAATTCTTAACATGATATCAGAGCCCATTATACTCCAACGAGCGATTCGATCCCGTTAAAACTCCAAAATGAGTACGTGGATTTCAAAATTGGTCTGCTCAAACGAGCCACCATCTTGTGAGGGCGTGTTAAGAGATATATATCCCACATCGAATAAAGATGTTGACACAGACCAATTAATAAAGATATTGGGCTACTCCTCTTAACAAGGTTGAACTTTTAAGATGAAACCCCAAATTTTAACACTTTTCCTATCTTCAATTAATTTGGTCTTATATATTGTTTATAGGTTGGTATGTTTACCTTATTTCTGTTATGTTTATTTTATTTTATTATAATTAAGTAATTTTAGTCTTTTTTTTTATTTACTTTTAACACATCTTGGATTTCTACTTCATAGTATGTTTACAACCAAAAATTTATGTATAAATGAAATAATTCGGAGTTAACAATGTTTTAACTGTTCTTGTTATTAAGTCAGCCAAATCGTTAATTGGAGCAGACGGACGGAATGATCAACTCGAAAGCACATAAGTGATTATCTCAGACGACGATGAGTTATTCAAAAGAATCTCGAGTTTTTCATAGTCGGCCTAACTAGATGAACCATAGGACAAATGCAAATGATCTTCATGCGATGGCAAACTCATTGTTTCTCGACCAAAAATCCCTTTACCTGACTCCATTTCTTCGGGTACCCATTCCGGTGGATACTCATTAAGGTCCAAATCAAATATTTTAGGAACTTTCCCTTTACAGTGCCGCCTATGACCACCAAGAGCCTGACCCTTGGAGAAAATTCTGTTACAAATCAAACATTGGTGGCTTAGGCTGCGGCGCGGCTGATCTTCACACCCAACCACCACCACGTTCGCTGCTGAAAATTCATTATCTTCAGCCGTGGCGCCACCCTTGTCGTGGTGGGCTTTATGGTCACCCAATGCCTGGTAACTCTTGAAAGATTTATTACATATAGTGCACCCATGTTTCTTGTACAGTTCCTGAGAATGCAATAATTTGGCTTTTCCGTGCATTTTTCTCCTTCCAGTTTTAGACCATCTAGTTAATAAATCAGAGCCTAGGTGATGCCTAGATGGGCGGGGAGGTGGTCGGGATTCTGTAGGCCATTCGATCGGACAAATTTTGAGGTCAACAAAATCATTTCTTTTCTTTTCTACTGCATCATAGTTCATATTAATCACATACTACTCTGGCAAGAATTCAATGACGTTAAGAATTATATTCTGGAGGAGAATACGTAGCAATAAGAACAAGAAAAGAAGAGGTTCTTTATTAATTAGTTAATGTTACTAAAATTTATAACCGAATCTATGTTCTGTCATCTTTAATATGTCGTATTCATTAATCACTTAAATGCTAAACTCTTTCTGCTATAGAAACTAGTAACTAATTATATCAGCTTGTCATGCTCAATCGTCGATGTTGGACGGTTTGGTAAGGTAAAATTATGGCGTAGAGTAAGTATGAACAAAGAATAATAGACGAATTTATAAAGATTCATCGACTCGATAAGAATGCCGAGAATTTGATAAAATCAAGAATGTGTCCAAGATATAATTTTTATTCAATAACTAACTGCAAGAAATTCCAAAAATTTCCAAAGGGAACTAAATATATGCTCTCGCTTATTTTGAGTTGCATAATCAATATTTAGCTAAAGAAACCTCAATTCATAATATTTTCTTCAAACTGCACCTTAGTCCTTTGAGTTTTTGAAATTGCAAATTGATCCTAAATGCCAAAATTACATAAATGGATCTAAATATCTTATAATTATCATCCTCAAAATACAACTTGAAATTCTTGAACATGTTTCCTACATTTTAGTTAGGTCCCTCATCTTTTCTAATATTGCAATTGAAGTCCTAAAATCATTCTTTACTTAAATATCTTATCGCAAATTTTTCTCTTTGGTCCCTCAAGAGTTGAAAGATCGGATTCGATCATCAAGTTCTCAAGCTTATATTTTAAATCACTCATAAAGATTCGAGGTATTAGAATTTCCTCCGGCCTTTTTCATGAATAGGTTAATCCAAGTTCCCCTCTTCAAGCAATTTCTTGCTTTGGATCATAATACAATCCTTGAAAACTGAGTCGAAGCATTGAAATCATTATCAATCACTACTAAACGACAAAATGACCCCCAAATAACAAATCGATATTTATTATTTTATGACCTTGCACAACTTTGGTCACAAATTGAGCGACAAATGTTCACGAACAGAACACAATATTTATTGTTTGCTGTGTTACACGGCATTACTAACAAAATGAGCAAATATTGCGATTGAATATTCTGACAACGACACACATCGAATATTGTGGTAGTTGAGTGAAAATGGTGATTTTAAAAGTTGAAAACTAAATGTCAAGAGGCGCCAAAAGTGATAGACGAAACGTACAAAAGTTCCCTTTAAAATATTGGAAAGTAATTGTGTAGGGGCCAATAGTTAGATACCTACAATAGTTAGAATCCAACTGTGTAATTTTCCCAATTTAAGTAAAAGTTGACAAGTTAATTGTCCCATTGGTAACTAAACTTATATTCATGTTTTTTATTTCCCACTGAATTTTAAGATGTTGAGTTTTGACTATTGAACTTATCGGAACGTTGAACGTTACTCACTTCCATAGCATTCATTTAAATTTTCTAACGAAATTAGTGACATGATAAATGGAATATACATGTTGCGGCTCCGTTATGCCATTAACAAATTATTATGTCTTCGATTGTTCCTTGAACTGAGGTGGTTGAATTTTTTGTCAATAAACTTATAAAAATGACGTTTATATGTTGTTCATTAAAAAATGTGTACCGCAAACGTACAAATTGCGTAAAAGTAATAAAGTAGACAAATGAGTTCGATTTACCGATCCTACAAGAAATGGTTACTCAATTACGCAATTATTAAATTTAATTTTAACATATTTTTGTAAAATTTTAAGCTATTTTCATTATTTGAAAATTAAAATTTATTCTTTGTTAAAATTAAATTAGAATTTTTTTTAAATTTTGCAACGAAACAGACAATTAATTAGAATTAGAATTTTTGAAATCAAACCCACAATAAATTTAATTAAATAGATTTTGCAACGAAACACACAAAAAAATTAATTAAATGAATTGTGTATTTTCAAATGATGAAAATAGCTTGAAATTCTATAAAAATATGTTAAAATTAATTTTAACTATTGTATAATTGAGTAATAATTTTTCGTGAGATTGATTAACCGAATTCGTTTATCCACTTTATTATTTTTACGCGATCCGTGTGTTTGCAGTACACATTTTTTAACGAGATGATCACATCAAAGTTTAGTAAGCAATTGAAAATATTTTTCAAAATTTAGTGAACAATCGAAGACATTTTTTAAAGTTTAATTAGTAATCGAAGAAGTAACAATTTGTTAACAGTATGATGCTACATGTGCATTCCATTTGTCATGTCCCTAAATTTGTTAAAAGTTTGAAACGGATGTTATGTTGTGAGTAACATTCAACGTTTGGATAAATTTAATGGCCAAAATTCGATATCCTTAACTTTAGTGAGCAATCGAAAAAAAGGACATAAGTTCAGGGACTGTTAGGACAATTAACTCAAAGTTGACGGTAGCTTGTCTTTGTTTCTTTGTGGTTGTCTTTATCTCTTTGATTTGATTGTACCAAAAATACCAACGGCCAGATTTGCTTTAGAATGTTAGTTCTTATCCCTATTCAACGCTCCAGATCATTCCATGTTGTTCAACTCAATCCTTTATATATATGTCCACTTCATTCCCTCATTCTGTCAATACTGTTCCTCTTCCTCTCTCTGAACCGCTTCAGGCGATCCCATCAAAATCGTTGTTCAGAATACTTTTTCTCTATGTGTGTATAATACGGGTTTTGTGTGTAGAAATGGGGAATGCGAATGGAAGAGAAGGTGGTGGCGGTGCGGCATCGGAAAATTCCAACCACGCTCCGACGTCAAGCGTTGGTTCGGCTGATTTAATGGCGAGTTCTCCACCTCCTAACCGCCGCCAATCTGGCTCTCCTCTCTTGTTTACTCCCCAGGTTCCTCTTTCTATTTGCATTTATATATTATATATATGCTTTGTAAAATTGAGCAATAAAGAGATCAAAGACAAAGAATAAGGTACGCATTTTGAAGAGTAGAATTAGATTACCGTCTCTTATAGCTTTAATGTGTGAAAAAAGTCGGGGAGCTTTTGGAATGGTTTAATTTGGAATTTTGATCAACATAAGGCATGATATATGGTAATAACAAGTACGGATTGCAATGCTGTGGTAAAATGTCTGTATAATTTTTAAATCTTGTGGCAAATTGAAAATTTGAATGCACCGAGGAGCTGCATCTGTTGTGTGGTTGCTTATTTTCAACTGATTCTTGGGGGACTTCCACTCACGTGTGTTTCTCTATGGTTTACAACCTTGTGGAATCTGACAAAATTTGTATACAATCTCTATGCAAATGAGTGTTTTTACTGCTGGGGTTGCCAATTGTCTTTCATATCTGTGATTATTAACATCAGCACTCTCCATGAGAGTTTCTTAGTTTACATTTATTTGTTCTCTGTGCAAAGCTGCATTTGGATGGGTCGTTTTACACTATAGATATCTTCATCTTATCAGGTTCCAGTTGTTCCTTTGCAGAGGGGTGATGACCCCCCATATCTCAATCAAATGCAGCAGAATGAATATCGGGGAGCCGCTGATCGCCCCCTTGAACAAGGTGTACCTACTTTGATAACTTGGAGCTATGGCGGTAACGATGTGGCCGTGGAAGGATCTTGGGATAATTGGAGGACAAGGTGAATATTTTGTCGTATTCCGACCATATTTTCTTGGTTTTGTGTGCGTATGAGTGTCAATGTTGCTACATTTATTTAAAGGGAAATATTAAAATCTGTCTATTAATCACAAAGAACTGGTTTTTTCAAACTTCTAAGTATATTAAGCATCTGCCCGCAGAAAGATACTCCAAAGCTCCGGTAAGGATCACTCGATTCTTGTGGTCCTGCCATCAGGCATATATCATTACAAGTTCATTGTGGATGGCAAATTTAGATATTCTCCAGATCTTCCATGTGAAGCAGATCAGACGGGCTCTGTCTGTAATATCCTTGATGTCCATGTAAGTTAATAGTTCACCTTTTGCAATTTTCTTTCTTTCTTTTTTTTATTTTTTTCTTTCCTTGGGTTTATAGTCTTTAAGATGCACAGATCGATATTAACGGAAGAATGGCCATATGTTATCTCTTTAATAATTCAAATGGACAATTGAACTAACTTCCTGGATGAAAACATATGTTCTCGTTCTTTTTCATTGATATGGCATTTTTTTTCACATTGCCTTCTATGGCAGTTAGTTAGTGTCACTCAAATTGGTTAGACTATTGTCATATATGTGAAGAGCTAATAATTTAATTTGGATGGCAAAGTGCTGGATCCGCACACCTTAGTATTCCAATTTCTGAGCAACTTTATATGGAGAATTCACTTTTCTGATTCTCAGATTTGCCATTCAATTCATGCGTTCTTTTTGAATAACCAAATACTGATACCTCGATTGTTTTTATGTTGCAAATAATGGCATCGAGATTGTTGTGTTACTTGCATACAGTTTGAACCATTTGTGTAACATAGCATGATACCTATCTGCATTGATTCAAATGCAAAGGTTCGCGTGTATATCTAAATCATTTGATTATTCAATTTTCATTGCCTGTCTTTATTGGAAGGTTTGTTTTTGGAATTTTAGAGATTAGTGGACTCCAACTTTCCTATTCTGCAATATTTAATTTTCATTGCCTGTCTTTATTGGAAGGTTTGTTTTTGGAATTTTAGAGATTAGTGGACTCCCACTTTCCTATTCTGCAATATTTATCTTCTTTTTAAATAATTTTAATTTGTCTATTACTTGGAAAGAGAATCAAAATTTTCTAACTCTTATTCTATAACTAGCATTTAAGTTGTCTCATACAATCATTGTAATGAAGCTTTGATAACTGATCACAATCACACGCCCATGCATGCACACAAAAGACTTCGTGCTTGGGTAGAATTTTGAGGGGTCGGTTTCTATTGTGCTTACATATCCATGACTACTGTCAGAAAGAGAGTAGGCGCCGTATAATTTCGTGCGAGAGAGTAATGGGAAGAAACATCCATTCAATCCCTTTGCTTTAATATAGGTTAATTTTAACTTATAAGTAAATGCTTTCTTGTCTAATCGTACATCTCACTTTGTCGTTTTCCTGCCAAAGTTGAGTCAGATTCTTTTCCTTCATAGACTTGTAATCATTTGTTGTTTCAACAGGATTATGTTCCAGAAAACCTCGATAGTGTAGCCGAGTTCGAGGCCCCCGAATCACCAGAGTCGAGCTATAGTCGAACTTTCCCAGGAGACGAAGATTTTGCAAAGGATCCCGTGGCAGCTCCAACTCAACTCCATTTCTCCGTTCTCGACTCTGAAAACTCAGATGAAACTGCTTCTTCTTCAACACCCAATCACGTGGTGCTCAACCACCTGTTTATAGAGAAAGGATGGTCGTCTCAGTCCATGGTTGCTCTTGGTATGACTCACAGGTACCAGTCCAAGTACGTAACAGTCGTCCTATATAAGCCGCTTAAGAGGTGAACCTTCAATAAATGATAATCCTTTTGTTTCGACATTTCCTTAACATGGCACTTACTACTGATGGAAGTTCTTGACAATCTTATCGTGTATAAATTTCAAGCATTTTGGTTCAAGTACAATAGTTTGTGGTTATTTCATTTTCGCTTTATCCTTAAGCTTGGCTTAAAATTTTATGTGAAATTTGGAAGTTTTTTCTTACTCAATAGAACTAAAGAAAATTATGCTAACAGTTTTGAGATTGTATCTCAATAATTATTGTAGAAGGACAGCAAACACTGAATTATGGCTGTGAGTCCAGCGTTACAAACTCCCTGGGTTTGGTTTGTACCTTATTTGAGAGAGGAGAAAACCCAAATTCAGTTTCTTGAGTTGAACTGAAAAGAGAGGTGAATTTATAGCATCAAACATTCTCTAATCTTCTGTTTTTTCTTGCCATTGAAGATCTTAGAATTCTTTCTCATCTTCTCCTCCCGTCTCTTCGAGTCGATCCTTTGTTTTCGCTTTCTGCAATTCCAAATAATTTTGATGTGTTAGTTTTTATAAAATTGAATGTGTAAAGGCCGCTTCAGTATAGCTTCTGCTTTTGCATTTTCATAGAAGAGTTGAGGAAGTTCTTTCGAGTTAGTTTATTTTAAAAACTTCACTGAATTTAAAAAAAAA
>CAIGRB010022968.1:14793-38248 GCA_903798255.1 Fraxinus quadrangulata
TCTCCTCCCGTCTCTTCGAGTCGATCCTTTGTTTTCGCTTTCTGCAATTCCAAATAATTTTGATGTGTTAGTTTTTATAAAATTGAATGTGTAAAGGCCGCTTCAGTATAGCTTCTGCTTTTGCATTTTCATAGAAGAGTTGAGGAAGTTCTTTCGAGTTAGTTTATTTTAAAAACTTCACTGAATTTAAAAAAAAAAAAATTCAAATCTATCCTTATGGGACGGAGGCAGTATTTATCAATTTAAAATCCAATACTTCTTTAAACAACTAAATTTATTATCGGTATCACTTCAAAAATATTAAAAATAAAAATAAAATTGGCAATATCACTGATTTATAATTAGATAGGAGGAAAAACATCTCTAAAGCTTCAATGTGGATGAAATAAAATTTCATTGTGATTTTCAAACCCAAAATATTCATTTAAAATTTCATTGGGCATGGTTAAACCGACCTCTTAAGACATAAATGATTAAGCCCTTTTTATTTTCTCAAGTTAAAACGTTTTTCAAAATATTATACATATCTTTATTTAACTCTTACCATTATTTATATCATTTCCTTGAAAAAGATATATTTCAAATTATTACAAAATAGAACCAAATAAAGAGAAAATGATTAGATTAAATTTCAAGAAATTAAGTAAACAATCGACTTTGAGAAGTCATGTCTAAATGAATTACTAGTATCATCATTTATAACAAAAATCGGGTATATGTCAAGTTAAAAGTTACGTCAAAGAACTAGTCACCAAACAAACAAAGGATGAAAAAATATGCACACAAATTTATAGTTCACGTATAAGAATGTTCAAGCTACGTTAGAACTCTAGAAAGAAACATGAGACACGAAAAATTGTAAGGAGATGTTTTACCATTTGCTAAGCAATTTGTATTGTTACTTGTTAGTGAATCTCCACATCCTTAAAAAGAAAGAAATAATATATTTTCATTATTACTTTTGTATACATATAAAGAATGTTATGGCCTATATAAGAGGGAGGACCCAAAGAATAGAAAAAAAGTTTCGACGGTCTTACCTAGGTGGGTGGGTAGGGTGTGTGGAACAATATATGGTATTGTATTTTGGTGCAGCTTTTGCAACTAGTGTCTCATCCAAACTAGTTTAGCTACAGAAATCAGAATAGACAAAGCCATCTCTTCCAATGGCACCTTCCTCCGTAGTTACTTCTCCTTTTGCGACTAGACATCGAGATCGAGTAGTTGTAGTAACCCCAATTTTTTCTCCTTCTGTATTAATGACAGAAAAAGAAGTTGCCCCTTTTCTAGATTCTCATGTTTCCTACTTCTATACAAGCATGTACAAATCTTATCTCCAACTATGGGTCTTATATAAAAACTCGAATACCTATCCCGGACGAACGAACTGCTCTAGAACGGAATTTACTGCTGTTTTTTTTTTCTCTCCTCTAAATTCTCCTATATGTTGTTATGGCAGAGAATATATGGAGCAGATATAAAAGTTAAAATGCCCTAAGACCCCCACAATATCTTTATGTCCATGAGAAGAACCTGATGCTGAGACCAATCATAATGAACCCATAAGATAAAGTGGAATTCCCCACAAGAGAATATGATGCACTCACATAAGGGAAAATGACAGAAACTGAGGAATTTACACACGAGACGTCAACTGTTGGGGAATAAATACTTTCTTTAATTGATTGAAATGCCATCAATATTTGTTCTTCCACATACACTTTCTCCAAATGAAAGTGTGACATATACTTTTCCAGCTCAATATGGTGTCCATTCAATGTGGATCAGAAGCATCCAGGGCCCTTCATTGAGAAGAATCCTTAGGAAGGACTGATAATTTGGTGTACCTAAAATTTTTCCTTACCTAGGGACGGAGCAAACAAGCATGTACTGAGGAATAGCACTTAAAACATTGCAAACAGGTAAGCATACAGAAAAGAAGAGCACGTCCTAACCAGAAACAGAAATCTCATCAAGCTTAATTTCTCTGTTCCCACTTTTGGGTCTATTTTAATACTTTCAAAAATTTAGTTTTGGGTTGTTCGGTTCTCACTTGGCCATCATGACCTTGACGAACTCCTCGTAGTTGACTTGCCCATCGCCATCCACATCAGCTTCGCGGATCATCTCATCAACATCTTCATCAGTGAGCTTCTCACCAAGATTTGTCATGACATGGCGAAGTTCAGCAGCAGAAATTAAGCCATCCTGATCCTTGTCAAAAACTTGGAAAGCTTCCTTGAGCTCCTCCTCAGAATGAGCGTCCCTCATTTTCCTAACCATCAAGTTAAGAAATTCTGGGAAGTCAATTGTCCCACTTCCATCAGCGTCAACCTCTTTGATCATATCCTGAAGCTCGGCCTCAGTTGGATTCTGTCCCAATGACCGCATCACTTTCCCAAGCTCATTGTTAGTAATGCAACCTGTAGCAGTATTCAGATGTAAATATAGTTACAATAGGAGCTAACACGAGAAAGTCCATATACAAGTTCCAACCTATGTCACCAAATTATCCAATTCAAAACATCCATCAGATATCAATTCCCTAATCACAAAAACAACTTCCATTTCCAGATACACTTTGAGGGTATGATACAATGTCAAAATATAACCAGGATGAATGACATTCTCGTTAGAATCCAACCCGTTCTCAATAAGACAGAAAGTGTCTACATTCCAGCAATCAATCCAAAACAAACAAGTGTTCACATTGAAAGACACAACTAGACAACCCAAGAAATCCTCCATCTCGTTAAGGAAAAATCATTTAACACCAAAAACCTTCCCACGAAGACAATCAATCATTATACAAACAACCAAATGTATATTTTATCAGAGGGCTTACCATCGCCATTCTTATCGAAGAGGGCGAAGGCTTCCTTGAATTCGGAAATCTGATCTTCTGTCAGCTCAACCAGCATTTTTCTCCTTGCCTTTGATAACTGATGATATTTTTGACTCCAATGAAGTTATATAGACAGAGAAATTATTGTACTTCAATTTATATAACGTTGTGAGAGAGGAAGAATCTGATGCTTTCCCACTTTCCGTGCTTCTCTTTGTTATATTTTACATTATTTATACTATGGATTTTTTCTTTTCTTTTCTTTTTCTGATTACTATATAGAATAATTCTTTTCTTTTTCAAAAAAATTTCTTTCCTTTTCCTTTAGATAATTTAATTTGAAATTCGTTTCTTGCTTTGTGAAGGAATATGCATTGCTTTCATTTCTAATTGCTTCAGTCCTATCTCACTTTAACAATCCATCCATGATTCATCGTCTTGTATTTACGTATATCATGAACTTCGTCTAAATTTTCTATTTTGACGATGATTTGTACAAAAAAAAATGTTTCTTGTTAACATTGGAATTAGTGTAACAATTGCTCTTAACACCGAAATGTCTACATTCATGATTGACTTCTTAAATGCATATTTTCTTATGAAAAACCTTGGATAATGCAAATACGTTAAGGTAGGGAATAAAATAATTAATTTGTTATTGAACAGACTAGTAGACGTGCAAATCTTGCAGCGAATGAGAAATCTGTGATATGAACATTCTCAGACACGTACCAACATTTCTGCATGTCTTATATCCTTGTTTGTCATAGTCAAGGCTATCCAAGTTCGCAATCATGATATTTTATTGTCACACTTGCTACCTCAAACGATACTCTATACCAATTATAGGGTTTTGATTCTCGATAGAATATAAACAAGAGTTTTTACTCTTTTCCATTTTCTTATATTCTCCCATCTTTTCTATTCGTCTTATAACATGTTTTATCAGCGTGATTGTTCATTTTATTTACAAGTGTATAAAATATTATTATATTTTTTGAATTATTCTACTCGTACATCAAATGTTACATTAAGGGTTATATAATATACAAGTGGTGTTATCTAATTGGTTGGTGAAACTTAAACAAAACTCATATTTTCTTCTTTTAATTTATGAACTACATTCTCGAAGAAAAAGCAAGTTATTTTTATGTATTATTATTTCAAAAGAATTTTATTTTATTGCTTTTGAGAAAGCACAAATTCAGACATACAATTTTTCGAAAGCATATTGTTTTATTATTATATTACAGAAGAATATCGTGTTCATATTGAAGAATGGCTTTACACAAATAAAATTTTATTATTTTTGGAAAATACTTAAAATTATAACTCGTTAATATAAAAGAATACGATATTGTTTATGAAGAAATGTGACTTTAATATAATATTATCCTCCTGAAAAAGCATATATTAAACAATTGACGGGGTAAGAGGGAAAAATTGTCCACCTAGCTCCGCCCTTGACAATTGAATATCATGTTGTTATTCTCGAAGGAATATAACTTCGGCAATACAATAAAAATATTGCGATAGTTTTGGCTTTTGAGAAAGTACAATCTATACATATAAATATTTGTTGAAGAATATTATCTTCTTGTTCTGGAAGAAACTTGGGTGTTTTATGTTTCCTGTACCAATATTCTGTGGTTTCCTTAATGAATATCAATATCTCGTTTTTGTTGTGAAAATATCTTTCTTATCACCTCTCAGTTTGAAAAATAGATATTTAAAAGGGAAAAAAAAGAGAGGATGCATTACTATCGGAGGCGGCTTGTAATTGTTGCCTATGGCGATATATGGATATATCGGAGGCGGCTTGTAATTGATTATTTTTCTCTCTTTTTTTTATTATCACTTTTTTAAGTTGAATAATACTATTTAAAATCACTCACTACCGTAGTCACCCTATGTAACATGCATGTGGTGATTAGTGATTTATTGCATTAATGTGGTAGTTTTTTATTATCCAATGCATCAAATCATTAATCATCACATGTATGCCACGTAGGGTAACTTAAGTTTGTAATTAATTGATTTTGGTTTGTAGTGTTTTTGTCAACAAGAAATTTATGTTATGGGATATCATACGGATGTCATTAAGTTGATTTTTTTTTACTTATTTTATAATTATTAGTCATTTAATAATTATGAGAACGTGATAATTTTGAACTTTATCATGATTCCCTAAAGGAGAAAATAAAAATATTCAAGAAGAATCAAAAGATGTTTATTTAGAAGATAGTGCAACTATGAGTACAACAATTATTCAAGACAAACACAAAAGGTTTCACTAAAATTAGTATTAGTAGAAAATATGCTACTATGGTATTACATGCATCAAATATCGATGGGGCTCTAGAAGAACTAGCAATATCTTACCAAACAATGCAAAATAATATATTACCGACGCTTTATTTCAGCAAATTTAAAGAGAGTTGTTTATTTTTAAAGATATCCGCTGCAATAATACCATATTGAGACAATGTAAGAAAATAATGTTGAATGTTATATTACTTCATTTCTTTAGTATCAAGCTAGAAGTGGATAAAAGCAAATTCTCGGTACTTTCCCATGGGATTTCTTGTACCATCATAAAAGTAATTGAATCGAATACTATTCGAAACCTAAAGCTTGTTGGCACATAAAGCTTTATGCTTTGGCATTACAAGTTACACCATTTCGAAGCAAAGAGGCTATAATGGCGAAAGTCGTGAGTCACAATCTCATAGCAGAAGCAACACTTCCATGATCTCCCTTGATTAGGTATTTTGAATTCGAAGATGAGCCCGCTATATATCTTACAAGATGATGATCAGAAGCTAGATGTGATGTAATAGATACATATATTTGCCTATTCATTATTTTCAAATTGTATTCCACGAGAACAAGTCTTTTTTAAGTAGCATATACCCTCCTAGTACTAATTTTCTTTCATTTTTAATTAAATGTACCACCAAATGTGATCGATTTATCTTTTTAAAAGGTCGATCTATATAAGCTTTATTTTATGTGTTGTGTGTAATAACTAGTATGTAAGTATATTTGAGCAATTGTGCTAATTTAATCTAATGTTGGGAGGAGTTCACAACATTAGCTACAAATATATATGCTAAAGTAACAAAACCTTACTGAAATTAAAACTCAAGAATCTGTAAATCTGAACAAATATAAGTAAACTGCAAGAGTAGAAAAGAAGAAACCGTATCTTTATTCATAAGATCCACATGCCAAATTTTATTCAACTGTGATTCAATCACACAAGTATGACCACTGTTATTGTACAAATCAAAACCCATAGGAAGATTATAAAAAAGGATTAGCACTCAGACAAGCCCCTTAATATCACAAATGAAAAACATCTTCACAATAGCACACGGTTCACACAAGAACCAACACTCAAAGTAATGAAATCACACAAGATTACACACTACTAAGAGAAGATTAGAAATAAAAAATGAGTATATTTGATTTCTACAGAAGAAGAAGAGAACGGCGCAACAGATGAGAGAAAATGGAACTCTCGAAATCAGAATTGAAGTCTCAAACCTTAGAAGCCCCCTTTTAAATGAGTCACTCAACAGCCACCAATTCAATAGTGTTGGAGGCGACACGTGTGACATCTGAGACGTCCAAAATTAGGTAAGTAAGACACGATTTCAAGCCTTCTTAAAAGCACGACTTCTTGCACCATTTAAAGAAAACCAAACAGATTTTTAAGCTGGGCCTCCAATGATTTCCACCTGGGCCAACTCAATAAGCCCAATGGGCATAGCATCATCGTGCCACAATTTTCCCTTCATCTAAGTTAAAATATGCACTCTTTAATATTATCACATTGATAAGTAACAAATAATGTAAACACAAACTATAAGAAAAATGAGTTTTTTTTTTTTTTTATATTACATTTATTTATTAACACGGAATGCAACTACAATTTTAAATAAATTTAAATTGATGTAGCATGTTTATAGTAGAGATTATGTAATTACAAAGACCAAAAAATCTTTACGAGTCATAATTGATAGCATGTTGGCAATCAAATCTGTTTTAAAATATTGTCAAAAGAAGAGCAATATTTTCTGTTGTAGACATTTTCCTTTTAATGACCATTTGTTTCCTACGTTAATTGGCAAATTAAAGAGCATGGATAATTAAATGTACCGATGTAATAATTTGATCTTTTCCATTATTTGGTTCGCTTAGAGTATTTTCAAGATACTCTCTATTTGAAAAAAAAATATTTTACAATTTAGAGAGTATTTATAAATTTAGAAAGTAAAAAAAAAAAAAATTAAATACTACAATAGTCTTTTTATCTTTAACACCTTTTTTTGTTTACCAATTTTCCTCCAAATTATTACTCCATTCGTCCTATAATGATAATCTTGTTTTTTTTTTTTCCTCTGTCCCAAATTATAATCATGTTTTTTATTTGAAAGTGTAGTTAGTATATTAATTTCCCAATATAACATTATTTAATATGTTTTACTATCACAAATATAAATCACCCCATTATTCAATTGTATTTGGAATAATAAATTACAAACCAAAAAACATTTCATCATGATATTTATTCATGTATATTTGTATTTGTATTGGATGACTTTGAAATTTTAATTACCTTGATTCTTGTATTAAACAATAATTAGTACCAACAATAATTTAATTACCTTGAATATTGATTACATTAATCTAGTGGTATATTAGGAAAAATTATAATAAAATTTATTATTTCAAATATAGTAACTAAATTTTCTTAATTTGTATGAAAAGAAATAGGACTACCTTCATGGGATGAAGGGAGTGTATTATTTCCATCCATTTTCTTTCTATATACTTAGAGCACAATGATCGAGATGAAGAACCCCGTGTTTGGCTTAGCCCGCAATGCGAGCCCTTTTCGTTCATCAAGGAGATCTCACCTTAAGTTTCTGACGAAAGCATTACGTAAAAGGGGAGAAGAATGGTCAATATATGAAGCATTGAAAATTGAAATACTTTATAATGCATTTAATTCCTACATTAACTCGTGTCAAGTGTGTTGGATTTTGTGATTCAAATTATGTTGGAATTTTTGGGAATATATTTTTCATTCTTTGCATGTATTTGAAAAAATATTATTTCCTTTATTTCACGTGTTTTATTGGAAAAATATTATTTCCTTTATTTCACGTGATTTCTTTTTATCTTATTTCCATCTTGGGTTTGGACATATTCTCTATAAATAGTAGACTTTTCATTCAATTTTTTAGAGCTAAAATTGCTGAAATTACATTTTCTCTTCATTGATTATTTAATAAAATATCGGTTCCTCTGTCAATTTTTATTTTTATTTTCTTTACTTTAAATCTTGTTCTTGTTTGGTGAGCGATCAATACTTCGTATTGCTCCATTAATCTCTTCCAATTTTTCATAACACTTGAACTCCCCTTAAATTGACTAATTTCATCACTATTAAAATCCATCTGTAAATATTATAATAAAGAATATCAAATATTTGAGTAAAATAAACTGATAGAGTAAAGAAATTGGAGATTGAAATTAGAATTGAAATTTGAAACTCAATGAAATTGGAGTAAAAAAATTGGAGATTAATTGAAGTAAATTGTTTTGAAATTTTAAAACAAATTTCACGTATTTATAGCCAAAAATGTATCCCTTTTTTAAAATTTTGAATTTCAAATTGACCGCAACTTTGAAAAAAAAAAGGTAAAAAAAAACTGTCATAGCAGGCAGCTATGACAAGACATCTCATAGCTGCTTGCGTGTAGCAGATAGCTAAGCTGCCTGCAGCGTTGTAGGCATGCGCAGCGGCAGTCAGCTGCCTGCAATTTATTAAATCCCATGAGCCCAGGCCTGTCGAGCCACACGGGCTGGCTCAAGCCGGTTCCCAAAAGGCCGAGCCTCGGCTCGAGCTTCCGGGCCGTGAGCCATGGCTACGGTCCATCCATCTATCCATCATGTACAATTTGTTGACATGTTCGGTATCGCAGTGGATTGGTTAGTTTCGGAAAATTAATGATAAATTAACCTGTAGAGTGATATTTTGAATAGTTGGTTTTTGACCATAAAATATGACATATGAAACATTCATGTAAACTATGAAATATCATAATTTATTGTATCATCTTATATTTTATTTATAAAATATGTTATCGCACATGAACATGTGAAAAATAATAATAAACAAAATGTCATATTAACGTAATCTTTAAATTGTATACAAACTCCAAGATTTAGTCCCATTTTCTAAATATTCGTTTTTTTCTCAAATTGATTTACATTTAAATATTCTCCCAATAAAATATTTTTTCACGTAAATCCAATTTATTTTTATTTTATAACCACATATTCTCTAAAAAAATCACTATTACAAAAACTCATTTTTCCAAAAAATCATTTTTTTCATAATTCATTTTCAACAATACATTTTTCAATAAAATAATTTTACACATAAATCAATTTTTTTTATTTTTTAACATAAAAAAAAAAAAGAAAAAAAAAGTACTCCAAAGTACATTCTTTCCCCAAAATGTGGCTCAAACAGGGGGTTAGAATTTTACTATGAATTAATTCACACAGTTAATGTTGATTCAACTTCCCATAAAAATTGAATTAATCTTTTTTTTAAGAGAAGCTCCAAGTCTATACCAACTTAAGAAATGTGTTTTTCTGCTTCTAAGCATTTCTTCGACCGCAACCAAACAATTGCATTTTTATATAGGAGTGCTTTTGATCTAGATGTGCTTTTGGGATCCCAAAAAGCCACCCACTTGACGCCTTATTTGAGTCTTTGAACATAAGCTCATTACCAGATGAAGACCTAGGTAACAAAGTATTTATTATTATTATTGTTATTCATATAATTTTTACTACTTTTTCGAGTGATTCCAAACCAGCAGAATCCTATTTTGCTGGGTATTTCTCACACTTTTTGAGTATTTGTGACCATTTAAAGATTGAGCCAAGTGCAATGGACGGAGACAATGTTAAGCTTTCAAGGAGATGTGGAAGGTATGACGTTTGCAAGGTTGTCATTATTACTGATTTCCCATTATCAATGTCCCACACTTGTGTCATCAAATTATCTGTATCTTTGAAACAATTTTATTTGTCTTTTACTTCAAACCTCGAGCTCTGCAATACCATGTCACCTCTAGTGGTCTTCACATCATTGAGTCGCGAGGTCAAGCCTCGCATCTCTACTGAACCCCTTCCCCGTCGAGATGGAAAGGTGAAACCTTATTGGTCCAACGAATCCGGACCTTCAAACGACTTGACAATATTAAAGAATCACAAACCATAGAACTAATGGTCGTACTGGAGAGAATAAAATTTATTAGAAAATTGCATTATCTACTCCTAAAATCAAAGCATAATCTCAAATGATTAAAGAAGATCTAAAAGGATCAAATCCCATAAGGAAACCTAATCATAGAAGGAAAGTGATTAGTGAAGGAAACCTTGCCACATTGAATCAAATCTCTACCAATCAATAAGGCAGTGACACGTGCAGTTTGAGCTACAAGGTCGTGACCTAATTCCACATGGATTCCTTCCTATCAACAAGCATGCACAAGTAAAGGTTATTGTACATTCATTTTGAAAGTGTAGCCAAATTTCTGCCCACTTGTCTATCCCACACCCATTCTTCATATATTCTTCACGCATCATCAGTTGACTTGATCTTGGAGTGCAGATGCTTGAAGTCATTTTTCCTAGTACAATGATCTTGGTGCCTAACGGGCTTGTCTTTAAGTGCCAGGTAACATTCGAATAGACATAAAAAAATTTGACAACAAGATCGTGGTGCTTTTTGAAGTGAATAGAAATAAGAAATATTGAAAAAAGATAGAATATCCAAGTAATGTAGAGTTCACAAAAATTGACCTTATCACTTTTAAGTATTCCGATCGTAACTATTGGATTTTGTGACCCAAATTAGGTTGGAATTTTTGGGAATATATTTTTCCTTCCTTGAACATATTTGGAAAAATATTATTTCATTTATTTCACATGTTTTATTGAAAAAATATTGGGAAAATATTGTTTCTTTTATTTCATGTGATTTATTTTTATCTTGTCTCAATTTTGGGTTTGAACATCTTCCCTATAAATAGTAGAATATTCATTCAGTTTTTGTGAGCAGAAATTGTATTTTCTCTCAATTGGTTGTTTAATAAAATATCGATTTCTCTACCAATTTTTTCCTTTCTTTACTATAAATCTTGTTTTTGTTTGGTGAACGATCAATACTTCATATTGCTTCACTAATCTCTTTCAATTTTTTCACAACATGTAGGTTCAAAGGGTCCCAACAAGTGGTATCAGAGATACATGTTGTTGAATTTATTTGAGATTTCTAGTTTTGATGGCTGCCATGAAGTATGACAATCAGCTTTTGGATTGCAATACATGCTTTTCTCTGTGGCAAGTAAAGATGAAAGCAATTCTGGCGCAGATAGATTTAGATTATGCTCTGTTGGGTTTAGATGAAATGCCAACAACTTGGATAACAGAAGAGAAGCAATGAAAGAATTGGAAGGCGCTGTCAATGATTCATCTTCATCTTTCTAACAACATTCTTCAGGACGTGGTTAAGGAGAAATCAGCTACTGCATTGTGGTTAAAACTTGAGCAACAGTGCATGACGAAGACATTGAAAAGTAAGTTGCATCTAAAGTAGAGACTTTATTCTCATCGAATGGCAAAAGAGAGTTCTCTGGAGGACCATCTGGTTGTGTTTAAGGAAATCGTTGCTGATCTGGAAACGTTAGAAGTCAAGTATGATGAAAATTATCTGGCCTTGATCCTGTTGTACTCACTGCCCGCTTCGTATTCGTCGTTCAGGGACACGATCTTGTACAATCGTGACACACTCACTATTGACGATACTTATGACACTTTATTTTCAAAGGAGAAGATGAAGCATATTGTTGAAGCTAAGGATGAGGAAGCTCTGGTTTCGTACGGTGATCGACGGAGGGATAGGTCGATGGTGAACTTCAGAAATTGGGCTTGCTTCTATTGCACGAGAAACTAACACATCAAGAAGGATTGCGACAAGTTGCATGGTAAAGGTAATTATCTGCAAATCATGAGAGGCGATCTGATCATTCGGACGAGACTAATATTGCTGAGAGATTTTCGGATGGCGAAGATGTGGTGCTGACAGTATCTGACATGGAATCTAAGCCAAATAATGAGTGGATTCTAGATTCAGCGTGTTCGTTCCATATGTGTCCCAATAGAGTCTGGTTTGAAACACATGAAACGGTGAAGCAAGGAGGAGTTGCCATGGGAAGCAACCAATCTTGTAGGGTTGCTGGAATAGGTTGGGTCAAATTGAGGTTATTGGATGAGATAGTTCGAGTTCTTAGCCAGGTTCGGCATGTTCCAGATTTAAGGAAGATTCTTATCTCGTTGAGTACCCTAGATTCTAATAGGTACACATTCTTCGGTGGAGGTGGAGTCTTGAAGGTCCAAAGGGGTCATCGTGTTGTGCTGGAAGGACGGAAGAGTTCTCAACTGTATATCCTGTAGGGGCGCGCAGAACCAATGAAGGGACATCTGGACAGGTTTAGTACCGTGGAAGATATCCAATTCAGTACAGTACCTTTCGTGTTGGGTTCTAAGCCATTTGCTAGGGGATGACTCATGGAGCATAGGTACTGGGCTTTATTTTCATCTTGAGTTTGAACATCTTTTCTATAAATAGTAGACTCTTCATTCAGTTTTTGAGAGCAGAAATTGCTGAAATTGTATTTTATCTCCATTGGTTGTTTAATAAAATATCGGTTCTTTTGCAAATTTTTTTCTTTTCTTTACTTTAAATCTTATTCTTATTTGGTAAGCGATCAATACTTCATATTGCTCCATTAATTTCTTCCGATTTTTCACAACACGTGGGTTCAAAGGGTCCCAACAAAATGATTTGTCTCGGTCAAAATGACAGGAGTGTTCTGCCTTCACCGAATCTTGGTTGCTGTTCTTGTTATTGTATACTTTTTATTGCCTGAAATGTGCTCCTCAAATGTTTCAAAAACGAACCGTGACATGACTTCTACGGGGAACAGTTAGTTTACAAAGGAAAGAATCCAAGTGATGAACCCTGAGCAAAAGGCTTAATTTCTACAAAAATTAAGGGTAATGTATTAAATAATAATTACATTACTTAACAGTAAATTACAGCTACTGTATTGTTATTAAAAATACAATCTTTCGAAGCTTCATAATTTTTGAAAGATCACAAATGAGAGTTAAATAATTTTAGAAATTACAACTTCTGTTACCTAAGGAGGAATGTATTTGAGAATGAGAACAAAGCACAGTTCATAACGGAGGATAATAACAATGAACTGTAATGTAACATAAATTGTAACTCAACCAACGACACTGAATCACAACCTTAAAATGTTCATATCAACAAATTGTAACTTTATGTTCAAAATAGGTCAAACAAATTGTACATCACTATAATAACAAATTAACCTACAATCAATCTTACATGGTGTAACTTTACGTTCCCAAACGTTTAGGTTATGTTTGAGCCCCATTTTTTGAGAAATGGGAGCTTGTTTGACAAACCGTTATTATAGAAAAAAATGAGTTTTGAATAGTGATTTTTAGGAGAACTTGTGGTTGAAAAGTATGGAAAATTTTTTGGTATACATGTCAAATATTTTATTATATAAATGTATGGTTCAAAATGATTCTTTAGCAAATCATAAAATAAATTAATGGGTGTCAAATAGGTACTCGATTTTGTAATAGTGATTTTATTGGAGAATAAAGTAGAAAAATATTTTGGATTTATGTTTAAAATTATTTATTGGAAAAATGTATAGTTGAAAATAAGTTTAGTTCCTTGTGTTGTTGATGGAGCTGCTTATAGACGTTTTTACTTTTTAGTTTTTTTTAGAAATAGAGTTTTGTGTAATTTTTAAACTTTCTTTAAGTTTATATTAGTTGTTATGGTAACAATAATATTACCCCCAAAGTTAAAGGAGTATCGTAACTACCAAATTTAATATCCATATTACTTTTAGTGTTTATCACATAACATTAAAAATGTTAAAAAAAAAAAAAAAGAAGGAATATTGCGTTTGTATTAATGCAAAATGTATTCAAGTATTTATTTAATTTTTTCAAGTTTGGGAAAATTTCATATATAAGAAATTAAGTATAGCATATTTCAAAATTAAGAAATAAAGTTTAAAACTTTAAAAATCAGGTATTAATTAAATTTTATTTATGAAATAATTAATTAAATACATATTTTACTAATTAAATATATTAAGGGCATAATTCTGTACAATTTGGTCACAAATTATCGAATTAATTGGTCACAAATCACAAATTATAGAGATTGCAACTTATTTTACGGTCTCAAATTATCGAATTAATTGATGACAACTTACCAAATTCTAGTCACGATTCCAAATTTAGTGACAATCACATGTTCTTTTAGGTCACATATTATATATTGATAACAAATTAACCAATTTATATTGTGTCCATGCCACTCCGTCGCCACCGTCAACACCACCATTATCACCACACCAAGACAATCACCACAAAACCATCACCAACACCACTAACAGCAACAGCAACAAATGGTGTTGCTGCAGACGGCACCAATTGCCACTGCACAACGGCGTCGACCGACACTGCTCTCCGACACTAGAAAACACCATCTCTGTTTTGCAGCGGCTCTTCCTACGAAGCGACGAGAAAAACCACCACTTTTCCTCAAAACAAGAAAACCATCAATCTTCTTCCACCATTGCCGGCTCCTCATGTTTTATGCTTTACTCATCTAGGGTTTGTTTGATTAGGGCTTTAGATTCCAGTTTTTGATAAGCGATCTGACGGACTGAATTAGCCACAGCATAGGCGAGGGGCTAATGGAGCCACAAAGATGGTCCTGCGAGCGGTTTCGTTGCGTGCGACGGTCTTAGAGTGGCTACACTACACACGGTTGTCTGCAGGCTCACGGGCTATGGTGTCCTACGTGCTACGGTGGTTGGTTTCCGACGACGATCAATGGTTGTTGTTTTTCGATGGAAGAGAGAGGTCACAGTTTTTTTTAACGAGAGGGGGCGATGTGGGGGTGTTGTGGATGTGATGAATAATTAATAATATATTTATTTAATACATATTAAATAATCAATTATAATCTGAATTTTGAAATATGAAAATTAAATTATGATTTATGAAATGTAAATTTTAAAAACAGGCATGTATGTAATTTCCACTTTTTTCAATCATATTAACAAATAGGATTAGTAGACTATTGATTGGCGCTTAGCATCAAGTTAGGTGAATATGAACCTTCGTAATTTATTATATAATAAAGTTATGATGCATTTTGATTTATTGTACAATAAATCACTCAACCATGCTGGGCTGCCAGGAAGGGTTTGACACCTTCCCTGACAGACCCTCACAATAGGGGGGGTGGGGGGAAATTTTTTTTCTTTTTTAATTCATGTGGGTCCGATTAAATGTGAGAGGATGTCAACCAGGGTGTTAAATTTTTTCTGGCAAAGTAGTTTAATTCTAAATCACTAGGGTCTACTACGCATAGACGACGGGTGTTAAGCACAAGTCAACTTTCTTAAATGTTTATCCATTGAGCTTTAAAATGTTTTCAAGATGCCATTGAATTTTATGAAATTTTTTAGTTATCATTCTACATTAATGATTATTTGAGTTACTACTAAATAATCAAAATCTTATCTCGTCTACCACTCGTTGTTATAAAAGTTAACAAACTTGAATACATTACATTTGAAATGATGTTGTGGTAAAGTGTCGGTGAATTTATCGATTTCGATACATTTGAGAAAGTTTAATGACAATAGAGATATTTAACCTCAATGTTTTACCATATGATATTACATATCAAGCGTATCGATATTTATTGTGCACTAAAATTTTACTACTATTATAATCATATATGTGTGTGGTGTCATTATCAACTTCAACCCGATTCGAACTGGATGTTTTCAATGGGCAATAAGTTACATATTTTCAATAAAGAACAAAAATTTAAATTTATAATTTCATAAAATTTATTCTTCTTTCATAATAGCAAACTTAAACATTTTTTATTGCTAGATTACACCTTACAAAAGGCAACAAGATTTCAAAATTTTGTAGTGCTATATATATTTCTTTGCATCCCTTTTAAGCAATAGGATTACATTTTTTGTCACCATCTAATTCATAAATTTCGATGCAAAAATATTCAGTAACATTAAGAAAATGAAATATTCGTATTACAATTATTTAATGTTAATATTGTAATAAATGTGACATTCAAAAAAATTCTTTATTATTTTTTCCGAATATCATTAAATTATACGATATAGCATAAGCATCGAAATAAAGAATAACGCCTTAGTAAATTCTTGATAATTCAACAAATACTGAAAAGAGATCGTAATTTGGAACAAATTCAAAGTTCTATATAAATTTAATCAGCATCAACAAACTTACGATGAAACCTTAACTCCTTATTTAAACCAAAACCCTACTAGACTTTTAAACTAACACAAACTCTAGAATACCTATCCATTTTAATAAAACTACTAACTAAATAAATTTCCTAATAGAATAAAAACACTAACTAATTAAAATTTAAAATATTAAATTAAATATATCCCCTTGCATTATTTTGTTTGATTTCACATAATTTGTCATAGAAAATTGATCATATATAAGACAGATTTTAAAATGTTTCAAATTCAATCAAAACGGATTTTTCCAACAACTTCAAATGAAATCTAGTTTGGTTGCTTAATTGGATTCGTGTATAGCATAATCATACCATTAATCAACGAATCGAGTGAACTAATCGACAGACCATTTAAACCGGCTGTGCTTAAATAAATATGTGGAGTGTTATTTAACTCGCGATCGCAAACCATATGTAAGTAGGGTACTACCTAAAGTCGTGGATATTAGATCAAAACTTTCACAAGGTCTTAAAAAGTCACAGATATTCAAATGTCAATAACTTTTATAAAATATTTGTGTACAAAATTTAAAGCAAAAATTAAAAATACAAAATTTCATAAAAAAATCTCTCATTCATCTTTTGGATTTTGAAAGCGGTCACACCACAATTTTTATTTCTTGCGCCACATTGTGATTAAGTTTAAAGTTCTTAATCTTTGCTCATTATAGCGCTTATGTATCTAACGGTTTTTCCATGTCATTTTTATTCTCAAATTTTTCATTAATTGACATATTTTGAATTTGATAACAATTTTATATCCAAAAATTTGTTGAAATAGCGAAAAATAATTTATTTTTTCATCATATTTTAGAAAAAAGTACGAATTTTTTTCTTTCATTTCAAAGTATGAAAACAAAATATTTTGATATAAATCATCATCAAGGATGAGACGTACTAATTAATGAAAATTAAGAAAATAATTGATACAATGAGTAAAGGTTGGAGAACTTAACTGCAATTAAAATGTGGTGTATCAAATAAAAATTTAATGATAATATAACCACCATTTTGGAAGGCTTTCATGAAAATAAAAAAAAAAGTCTTTCCATTTGTAGTATTTCTCTATTTCTTCAGTATTTTTCTTTCTCCTTTCATTCCACGGATCCTAGATCCTAGATCAAAGATTTAAAAAAAGAAAAAAAAAACTCTTTTTCTTCAACTTATTATTATTATCGTTTCTTTTTAATATTCTCATTTTTTCCCATTTCTTCTTTTTCATCAATTTCTCTTTTTTCCTAAAAAAGATCAAATTATAAGAAATTTTCACTCTTTTTTTTCATGGGTCCTCCAATTTTTCTTTAGAGAAACATCAATTTGAACTAAAATCTTATAACAAAATAAATTTATTTACAACTGAATTTTTACATATTGGTTGTTTGTTTAATTTAATAACTTACAACATAATTGAACATGCTAATAATGTTGAAGATTAGAGATTTCTTTTTTTTTTTCTTCTCATCAAAGAGTATGGAAATGTTTTTTTTTTTATTTAGATGAGTAAATTTTTTATATTATTATAAAAATATTTTTGTTCACACGAGAAAAATAAATTTGGTATAGTGTGTTATTGACGATTTGGTCATGCAAGTAGCAATTCAGAATAATGTGTAATAAATTATACAAAATATTTTTTCTTCTAAAACGATAGTTCGTAAAAACCTTTAAATAAACGTTTATAAAAATATACAAAAAAATTCATTAATAATGTAAAAGTTTATAAAAGTCAATAAACTTTATAGAAATCATTTCATACGGAAGTCTCTAAAAATCTTTAAAAACTTAAAATGAATACGTCCACCTAAACAATATATTTAAAAGAATATATATATATAAACTCTACTCTGAGTATATTAACTTGTATATTTTCAAATATTTTTGTCGTATTAAAATTAAATTTTGACACCTATGGTGTAGGGTCTTGAGCAAAAATTTCCAATCGAAGCTGCCCTCTGAAACCGTCAATTTGATTCCATATGGACCTGTCGACGAAATTTTTTATAACTAAACTAAACCCTTCTAAAATAGTTTGCTTTACATATCAAAAATTTTGACGGTCATTTAATTGTTTTAAAAAATTAAAGTTTTTCTAGAAATTAGGCTCATAAATTACATCTTAACCTCCAAAGTAAAATGAATTAATCCTCAAGCACACGGAAATAATCACAAAATGGCAGCACCTGGTTCGTCCTGATTTTTTTTCCATCTTCCAATGATTTGTTGCCATGTGTGTATCTACGAAAGAATTCTGTCAAACATTTCTACACTTGTAGCAAAACTGAAGTAAAATAACTATTATGATTTTAATAAAAAAATAACACTTTTATCAATTGTTAAATGATTACCTTAATTTTATACCCCTACCATTCAATCCATCAAACTCAACATTTACATCAAAGTCGAAATCCTATCCATCTTCAATCATCATGCCTCAGACATTGACATTCAAAAGCACCACATTACCGACGACTTCATAGTTTGATGGCTATAGTTTTTGTTCTTTTTTTGCCAATAAAATATGATCAATGAACTAGTAATGATAAAGTGACACAAAAAATTATATAGTCAAAAAACAGTATAAAATCAGATCAAACAATCAGGTTTAGGTTTGAGATTTTCTCAAACCATTTTAGTTGATTTGATTAATGTTTGGGGTTTTCCCAAACCTTTTCAATGATTTTGTTTGAAAATCTTTATAAAAATCGATCAAATCAGACGGTTTGGAATCCTACTTTGAACATCTCAAGAATCTCACAATCACACAGCATGTCTGATTCGAATGACTTGTTTGAGTGATTCGAGACGAGTCATTTCATATTAGCCTTAGTGGTGGATCCGTCATTGACCCATGTCTCATTTCAAGTTGCCTAGAGTCCTTCGAGACATTTAATGGTCTAGTACGTTTGATTGTATTAACTTTGACAACTTGTTAAATTGTCGCATTCTGTTATCAAGACAAGAGAATAATCTGTGCATCCTTGCTGGCTATTCAAATTTCAAATTAATAGGTAATTGTCACCTACAACTCATGTATTAATTTATTGTAACTACATGATAATACTCCATTTTAATGAATTTCTATGTTTATCCGAGTGACTCTCAAATTAAAATAAGAAAAACAATTTAAGCCCTTCAATTTATATGTGACAAAGTCGATAGTCAATAAGGAAAATTCATTCCAATTATATATTTAGAGTTAAAAAATTAGCATAATAAATCATTTTATTTTCAGAATGTAATTAAAAAGATTCTTACGATATCTCCACTGATACAACGCAAAGGTAAGAAACCAACTTAAACAAGGAAACTACTTCAAAGTGCATACTACCCTACCTACTCCACCCCAATCCCCACAAACAAAAGAACAAAAAGAAAATAAAAAGAGAAATGCCAGTTAAGAATGCAGACAGACGGTGATAGAAGAATTCTACAGAGCTAAGAACCATGCAACAGCTCTTCCTCTTCAACACTTTTCATCGTACTCTAAGCCTATACATACACTGAATATATAGAGATAGAGAGTTAAGATTTTACCTGAAAGATATGAATATTCTATCTTCTTATCAAAATCCGAATTTTAAGACCAATGGTTCTGAGCAATTTTTCTCATGAATTTTTACCTTGTTTCTTGATCTATTGTTTCCTTTTCGTTCAATTTTCTTGAAAGCTAAGACACCAGCTCTTTCACCCATAAAATTTTTACCCCTTTGAATTCCAACCACTTTCCTTAATTAATTCTTGTATTTTCTCACTGCCCTTCTGTATTCTTTCTTTAGGGTTTGTTTGTGTTGGTAGAATTAATCTGCTCTGTACAAAATCTGTTTCCAGATTTCTTTGAAGAGTTGATTTTGTTAATCTCTTTCTGTTTTCTTCTTTCTTGAGAATGGAAAAAGATCAAGAAATTCAACCGGATTCAATGATGGAATATGACCAAGATTCACACAGAGCTGAAACGGTGGCGCCGCCGGGTGTTTCCGCCGACAAACCACTGCGGGTGAAGATCAAGTTTCCAAACATGAAAGTAAGCGCGGAGGAGGAGGATGGCCAAAAAGTGAAGGATCATTGCTGTGTGGAGTGCAAAAAGAGATTTAACTCCGGCAAGGCATTGGGAGGTCACATGAGCAGTGCTCATGTTCAGGCCAACAGAGATTTCTCTCTCAAGAAGCTGAAATCAAAGAAGAGGCGTCCGAAGAAACTTTTGGGCTCGAGTTCTCCGTCTGACTGTGTCGGAAAAATTATTTGTAAGATCTGTGGGAAGGATTTCAGAACAAACAAGTCCTTGTTTGGGCACATGAGGTGCCATCCTGACAGGGAGTGGAGGGGGATGAAGCCACCAGCTATGGCGGCGATGAATTTTTTGGAGCCAGAATTTGAGGCCATGAATGGGGTTTCTTCACTTGTTTTTGATGGGGATCAGACTGATTCAGGTCCTGTGGTGGATTCTCCTACGGTGGATTTGAATAAATCTGTGAAGTGGCTGGTGACCGGTAAGCGCGGGCGGGTTCCAAATAAGCCACTTGTTGATTCGCCGCCTCTTCGGAGTTCAGAGGAAATTCTAGCTGTTCAACAGCTTATAAGGCTTGTCAATGGGGATTCAGTGAAACCTAGTGACGATCTGGATTTCAAGCTTAAGGACGGTGAAGCTACTAACAGCAATTCTTGGACTCCTGAGAATGAAACTGATGGTTTTAATCAGGATTTTCAATTGGATAAGAAAAAAGAGAAGGTGTTTCTAGTTGGAGATGAAAGGGATTCTCCTGTTAAAAAGCTGAGAATTTGGGAAAGAGTTGATGAAAACCCTGGTGGTGCACAAGTCAGCAGAATCATTTACAATAGCAAAGGAAAGGGTCGAAAATTGAATCCTGGATTGGATACTGAAAATTCAATTAGTTCGGATTATTCATTAGACGAGTTTGATGACCCTTACAAATCTGGTACTAATGGTTCTATGATGATCAAGAAAAAAACTAAAGAAGGGAAGAAATCAGTGGATCCAGAGTCGCCACCAAGTTTCAGCCACATAGGACCGGAATCTGAATCTGTTCCTCTTGCCGTGACACCTGATAAATACATTTGCAACACTTGTAGAAAGAGTTTTCCTACACCTCAAGCGCTAGGCGGGCACAGATCGAGCCACAAAAAGTTCAAGGTGAAGGTTTACAACACCATTGATGATCAGTCTTCAAATGAAGTTTCTTATGCCAAGTGTAGGCGAAAAGCCAAGGCCATCAAACAATTGGAAGTAAACAATGTAAGTAAAAAGGCAGCGTTTAGATTAAAAGCAGTTTATAATGCTTATATTGTATGATTTGCAATAATAATTTCCCTTCCTGTCAGGTTCTTGGAGTTCAGAATCAATGCCATTGCATTGGTGAGTGCAATCATGCTGATCATGTTACCTCAACAGAGGAACCGAAAAAGGAGAAGAAAGTTTTCCTCAAGTTCAACCTCAATGAGATTCCTAGCCAGGATGGTGACGATGTGATGGAATCTGGTGATACAGCTAGTTAGATGTCAATTTGATCATATTATTGAACTTTTAGACCTTTAGCATCCAGTATTCTGTCATAGTCTATTTATTTTCTTCTTGCACAATTTCAAGAAATATTATGTCATTGTTAAGCATGTTGTGCAAGTTTGCTTACTGATTTATGTGAATGGAACAGTTTCTTAGTCACTTTTTTGCTATCGTATTTGGTGAATTAGTCGAAGAAGCATGCTTAATGCTACTTGCTTTACTCAGTAGTACGATAAAGATCCAAATTATTTGGCATTATCTGTTATCTTTTGGGATGCTACACCTCTTTCTATAGACTCGGGAGCAGATCCAAAAAATGCACTTCAAAGGGAATTGAGGACCGGCTTTGTTACAATAATAGATGATATGAAATTTGAGATTATTTTCAAGAAGTGTATATAGGTATGTAAAACACAAATTCTTGATATTCTATCAGTTGATCGATGAGTTTCCTAGAGTTATCAAAACTTCCATCTACATACTTATTCTGAGTTCTATTGAGAGCACATTTTCTTCGAATTTTCTAATAAAACGATTTTATCTTGAGAAGAAGTCACCAAACTTTCGTACTAATGTATTGTTTCATAGAGATTCATATCTGGATGGTGTTTTCTTATACTTGAATAGAAGAAATCGAGAAAAATTTATGAATTCTTCTGAAGGTTTGTGATGAGTATGATTCTTCGCAATCTCGTTCTCCTGCCCACAGTGAGAAGTCTTATTTTACCCATTCGGAGAGAACCCAACGTTGGGTTCTCCTACCACATCAACATGTGGGCAGTCTTATTCTGCCCACCGTGGGCAGGAGAACAATTTCATGATTCTTCGTTGTATGAACTTTTCAAAACACTAACACGTTTTGTACTATAGATTGGTCACAATTTGAAAGAATTGAAGAACATGAATGTCCAAGAAAATTTAATGATTAATACTCGAAATAGCTCGGCATGTTGGCTCGTGTATACATGTCGATAGAAAAGAGTGGATGAGTCATTATTACATAAAATGCATTTAAATTACGTGTCTTTTAGTGAAATATACAAACATTAGATCTGAACTTACAAATTACAAGAATTTCAGTTTGAAAATTTGATAACATATGCTCATAATCAATCTATACAAATCAGTCCAATTAAAAGAAGGAAAGATAAGGAATGGAATTGTGATAGTACGGAATTGAAAGGGAAAAAATGGAAAATTCGTGGCTTTCTTGCTTTAGTAAATTGAATTGGGAAAGATCGGAAATGCTTCGTGAAAAGGTTGGAACAGACGGGGGAAATTGACCAGCATATAGTGACATATGTGCAATATGAGTAAATAAGTTAATAGATTGTAATTAAAGTGACATTGTTGTCTTATAATTTATTGTTAATTTGAAAATGGACAAAATTGAGTTTTGACATGAAAAATTCTATTGCTATATCAGGAGGGGACACTGATATCTAAAGAGTCTATCAATCGAATCAATTTTCACGTATATAAAGATGGCAATCAAGCGGATATGGGACTGATCGGTTATTTCCACTCCAATCCCTCGGATATTTTTATCACATTACCCTATCCTCAT
>CAIGRB010022968.1:38441-62488 GCA_903798255.1 Fraxinus quadrangulata
TTTATTTATTTTTATTTTTTGCTTTTATTTATTTATATCTTTATTTAGTAAATATTATTACTTTTTTTCCAATTTATTAAGAATAACTTATGTTCTCTTCAAGAATAATGATAAATTTTTTATTTTTATTTGATAAAAAATTTAAATTTAAAATAAACTTTAAACAGGACGGTGGCGAAGCAGAGATTATGTTTTCCGTACCCGTCTCATACCCACTTCGATGGGATGACCCTCGCTCTGTTTACCCTATTAGGCATAATAGGATAGGACCTCACGGGTATCGAGTTGAACGGAATTTTTTTCCATCCCCTACACGTACATGGTCTCATAAATAAAAAATTAAATATTTTAAGAAAGTGAGAAATCGATTACACTATTAATATCTTATGTGAAATTTTTGCGAATTATTTGTCGAGCTACATGGTTATTTTGAAATGCTTATTACACTATGATGTTGTGAAATTATAAAGATTTTACACAGTTTGATTTTGAAATGGAAACCGAGACACATATTACACAATATTAATCTACTAGAACAGTACTTGTGATTATATATTCTAGAGGGTGTTTGGTGGGGAATTAAAATTAGATTTTTAGTAGATTGTGATAAAAAAATTTGAAATATATAGTTGAAAAGTTGTGGGACCCATGAAAGATGTAGTTAATATTAATTGTTTGACTTTGACTTGGATTAAAATCATATTGTAATTCGGACCAAACAAAGCCCTTATACATTGAGAGGTCGTGCCCGGATTGGGCCTTGCACCTGTGTGTGGGGTTGCTTAGCCCATTGAAGCAGTCCACGATCGTATGCTTAGATAACAGATTAAAATATATTTAGAGGGTAAAATTTTTTTAAATTTTGTTCAGTATATTATGATATTAAAGATTTTTGAGAAAAGAATTTAGCTAATGATTTTATGATGATTATGAGATTACATTATTTACTCGGAATTAATGTGATATACATAGATGATCGGTCATATTTTCAACATTGCTAAATTGCTTCGAGAGAATGTCTCGCGATTTTTACTATCACTATCATGAAATTTTAAATTGTAAATTGCTAAATGATATGAACTCGAATTTCCATAAATATATATAAATGATAAAGTATAAATATTTTTCTTAAATTCTCCACCGATTGAGCCTATTAATTCATATATTTTTTAGTATTTTTTCTCATCGGGTAGCAGTTGAGTTTTTTTTGTTTTGGGAGTCGAAGTCATGTGTCTAGGTTGTATCATTTCATAGAATGCGTGGTCATTATTTTTGGGTTACATTTTTATTTTTGGGTATCTTATGTAAAAAGATAGGCGGGCTTACGACGTATTTCGTATCTGTATGTACAATATAAGTTGTTTCACATAAAATTTTCAAATTTTGACTTTGCTCTATTGCGTTGTTTTGTTGTGATTATTGGAAGGTCAAATGGCTCCAATTTGTTGTGAATATTGTGTTGAGGTGTGTTGCATTTTATTTCAAGTTGATTAGTCCAAATTACAAAGAAATAATGTCGAAATTTTCTTGAAAGTAAGTCGCAATAAGTTGAAATTTTCTTGAAAGTAAGTCGCAATAAGTTGCATAATAAATATTAAAGATTTTTTACTTCTATATTTCCATTTTTGACTTATTTTTCATCGCATTTTTATATCAATCTTCCATTAATTAGTACAATGTAATTATATTCACACAACAATTTTTTTATATGTGTCCCATTTTAAATACAAGAAAGGTTTTCGACATTTGCTCACTTTTGTTTTTATTTCCTTGACTTTTTTCTCATCGTATTGTTATTCTTAACCTTCAATTAATTAGATTTTTAATCACAATTTTTATCCAAACATTCAACTAATGTGCATTGAAAAGTGGCAAATATTTTGTTTTAACTTTTGTATAAGTTATTTGTTTCGGTTATTTAAAAATAGGAGAGATAAATATGTCTTTTTCATCCTCATAACAAACATTTTAAATGAAAATCATCTCTATAGACAAGATATGAAAATTAAAAAAAATAAAAAAGTTGATAAAAAAAATAAAAAAAAAAGTTGAGAACTTAAATGAACTTAAAAGTAAAAATAAGAAAAGTTTAAAGATATTCATTGCAATTAAAATATGGTATAGGTAATAAAAATTGTAGTGTGTATATTTACCCGTTAGCATATCTTTTCTTTTGTAACGATTTCTATCCAAAATCTATTACAAGTATATAAAATGGCATATTTGCTCTTAGTATTTTTAAATTAGAAAAAAAATGATAAAATACAAAGTGTGAATGATTATTTGCCGGAGAATGGCAACGGGGCAGGTCGGGATCGGGGCAACCTTCCCGTCCTCACCCGTTACCCGTTTAAGGCAAGGCAAGGCGGGGCGGGGCGGAGCAGACGGGGCCCTTATCCCGTTTACTATCCTGTTTAATTTTTTTTTCTTTCTTTTTTTTTTTTAAATTTTTTTTGATAATTCATTTATTGCCCCCATTTATTAAAGTAAGATAATAATATGTTTTTAAATTTTTTATTTATTTTTAAAAGTTAAATTATTCAAATATATTTGATAAACTAAGATTTTTATTATTTGTCATAATTTTTTAGATAATCTTAGTTGCCATTTTTTTATTAGAACTAATGAAATTTCGTGAAATTTTTCATTTAAAATATTGAATATTAAAAAAAAAATTAAACAGGACAGGACGAGGTACCATACCCACGAAGTTACCCGTCCCATCCCGACCTGAATACCTGATTAAGTGGGTCAGGTTTGTCCCTTTTTTTGTCATCCCTAATTTGCCTCCAATTTAAAAGCATGTTAGTATGTGCTAATTAATAAAATGTTAACGATAAGTATGTAATAAAAAAGGTTAACAATATAAGTATGAAAATAATCAAAATTAGAGACTTTTAATGTAATTGAAATGTAGTGCATTATAGAAAAATTACTTCTCCACAAAATGTTATCACGTGTTTTAACAATTAGTTCACGTGTATGCGATTATTACGCGTGGCGAGCATGTAAAAGCCACTATAGATTTTCTATTAAAAATTTGACGGCTAAGTAATATATTTCTAAAACGAGTTACAAATTTTAGATGAATTAAATGAAACGATTCAAGATTCATTGATATTACTATTAAAAGATGTTTATTTTACGGTTTAGTCACTTTTTAAACACATATTTCATTAAATTCACAAGTACCATTATCATTCATTTTATTTATTTATAATTTAAATGGATTATAAACACCACCAAAACATGCACCATTTTATAAGGTTCGCTGATATGTTTGCAGACATTTCAGACCAAAGTTAGTTTTCTTAAACTTCGTGAGTTTGGCACGGTTATAGTCAGATTTATGTAATCCATAATAATTTATTGCTAAGAACCATTCAACAGCTCTTCCTCTTCAACAATCTTCCTCATACATTACGCCTATATATAAACTAAAAATATATAGAAAAAGAGAGAAAATTTTACATACAAGGTTTATCAAAATCTGAATTTTTCGAGCCTGGGTCTCAGAAATTTTCCTTGCTTCTTGTTCTATTGTCAATTTCCTTGTAAGTTAAAGACTCCAGCTCTCCTTCTGAATCTTAAAATTTTCATCACTCTGAATCTTGCAACCACTTACTTAATTCTTGTATTTTCTCACTGCCCTTCTGTTTTCTTTCTTTAGGGTTTGTTGGTGTTGGTAGAATTAATCTGCTATATACAAAATCTGTTTCAAGATTTATTCAGATCTATTTTTGAGTAATATTTTCTGTTTTTTTCTTTCTTGAGAATGGAGAAAGATCAAGAAAATCAGCAGGATTCAATGATGGAGTATGACCAAGATTCACATGAAGCTGAAAAGGTGGCGCCGCCGGGTGGTTCCGCCGACAAACCACTGCGGGGGAAGAGCGAGTCTCCAAACATGAAAAAAAGCACGGAGGAGGAGGATATGAAGGATGGCTCAGAAGTGAAGGATCACTGCTGTGTGGAGTGTAAAAAAAGATTTAGCTCCGGCAAGGCATTGGGAGGTCACATAAGCATGGCTCATGTTCAGGCTAACAGAGATTTCTCTCCCAAGAAGCTGAAATCGAATACGAAGCGGCTGAAGAAACCTGTGGGCTCGAGTTCTTCTTCTGATTATGGGGGAAAAAATATTTGTATGATCTGTTGGAAGGATTTTCCAACAAATAGGTCCTTATTTGGGCACATGAAGTGCCATCCTGACAGGGCGTGGAGGGGGATGAAGCCACCAGCGGAGGCTGGCATGAATTTTTTGGAGCCAGAATGTGAGGCCATGAATAGGGTTTCTCAACATGTTCTTGATGGCGATCAGATTGATTCAGGTCCTGTGGTGGCTCCTTCAGCGGTGGGTTTGAATGAATCTGTGAAATGGCAGGTGACAGGTAAGCGCGGCCGGGCACCAACTAAGACAGTCATTGATTCACTGCCTCTTCCGAGTTCAGAAGAAATTCTAGCAGTTCAACAGCTCGTAAGGCTTCTCGATGGAGATTCCAGGAAACCTAGTGAAGATCTGGATTCCACTAGCAGCAATTGGATTTCTGAGGATGAAACTGATGATGTTAATCAGGATTTTCAATTGAATGAGAACAAACAGAAGGTGCTTCCATTTGGAGAAGAATGGGTTTCTCCTGTTAAAAAGCTGAAATTTGGGGAAGAAGCTGATGAAAACCCTGGTGGTGCACAAGTCAGGAGAATCCTTCACAATGTCAAAGGGAAGGGAAAACTGGATCATGGATTTGATAATGAATTTAGTACTAATCGCTCTACGATGATCAAGGAAAAGACTAGAGGAGAGAAAAAATCAGTGCATCCAGAATTGCCACCGAATTTCAGCCCTATTGGACCAGCGGCCAAATCTGTCCCTCCAGCAGCGACGCCTGATAAATACATTTTCAGCACTTGTAGAAAGAGTTTTCCAACACCTACACCACTAGGTGGGCACAGGTCAAGCCACAAAAAGTTGAAGGTGAAGGTTTACAACACCATTGATGATCAGTTTTCAAATGGAGCTTCTTATGTTAAAGATTGGCCAGAAGTCAATGCCATCAAACAAATGAAATTAAACAAAGTAAGTAAAAAAACAGCTTTTAGCTTAATAGCAGTTTCTAATACTTATGATTGTATGATTTGCAACAATAATCTCCCTTCTGGTCAGGCTCTTGGAATTCAGAACCAGTGCCATTGCCATTGCACTGGTGAGTGCAATCATCCTGATCATGTTACCTATACAGACGGAGCAAAAGAAGAGAATAGAGCTCGCGGGTCTAACCTCAATGAGATGCCTAACCAGGATGGTGAAGATGGGAAGGAGTCTGGTAATACAGCTAGCTAGATGTCCATTTAACTTTTAGGCCTTAAATATCAAGTATTCTGTCAAAGACCATTTATTTTCTGCTGTTTTTCTGCTTGCACAATTTCAAGAAATATTATGTTATTGATGAGCTTGTTATGCAAGCTTGCTTACTGGTTTATTTGAATGGAACAGTTTCTTAGTCATTTGTTTGCTATCTTATTTTGCGAATTAGTTGAAGAAAGCATGCTTGAATGCTACTTGCTTTATTTTTGACGAAGAACAGCATTTCTTTCAAATTATTTGTCTTTACTTATGAATGTACACACATATTTCTGTCTGTGAGATGATTTACATCACATATAGTCGAAGGTTCACCATGAAAACACCAAGAACGAGAGAAATTTTAAGCACACAATACTTCTTTGCTAGCTATCTTTTGGCACTAGGTCCGTTCCTTTGATTTACAAAACTTTCAAAACCCTAATATGTTTTGTACGATAGATTGGACACAATTAGAACGAATTAATGAACGCACGTGTCCAACAAAAATTAATGATTCATACTTGATCTAGCTTATCATTTCGTCCGTATATATGTCGATGCGCAGGAGCACGAGTCATTATTGCTTATAAATGCATTTATACACGTGTCTTTTAATGAAATATAAACGTTATATCTAAATTTGTGCTGCACTTAAAAATTAAAAAAAAATAAGTTCGAAAATTTGATAATGCATGCTCACTTAATCAATCTATACAAAATTGATTCGTTAAATTGAAATTAGTATAATTATTTGTATTGTGTGTTTTTAGTGAAATATTAACATTACATCCCGAGTTTGCACTAAACATACAAGTTACAAGAATTTGAATTTAAAAAATTTATGATACATGCTTACATATACTATTTTAAATAAATTTCGAATTAATAGAATGTTTTGAAATTCATCTCAGACATAATTTGATATTTAGATTTTAATTTAAGTTAATCAAACATATTTTTTATGAGTATATTTCGTAAGATCCGCAATATATAACCTAACTACTTATAATCTACACACTCAATTAAGTACTACCAACTTATAAGTATTTTAAAATTTTTAAACTTTTCCAATCATGCACTAAATATGAACTATTAACCTTCCTCTAAATATACTCAAATTTTGAATTATTATTCAACTTTTAGCCCATGTTTGGTACCTATTTTAATGTAAATCGAACTCATGATGGTCATTAATAGTAATGTAAGGGTTGACTCCATTCCCACCTAAATTATGTTGAGCACTGTAGATAAAATAATGTTATTCAACGTCACGATGGTCATTATTAGTTTAGGTGGCATGTTAAATGCCTCATTATTGAAGAAAGTCAATATGCATTTTTCATTAATTAGACATTAAGTTAGTGAACTCACTATCACCTAATTTATGATAATCACCATCCATGACAAATATCATTATTGCAAAGCTTAATTCAATCCATTTTTAGATTGTATTTAATTTAAGTGAAATGCACAAGATTTTGATGAACTGAAATGTCAAGACAAAATTAAAATAAATAGTTTTATATATGGGTAATTAGTACAAATGTCCCTATCTTTTGCTTGTTTTATAAATTATCCTCATCATTTCAATTTGAAGCATTTCACCCTTAGATCAAGCAAACGTTGTATATATCGTTCATGCCATCATTTTCCAGCATAAAGCTCTGTAAAATGAAGAATTTATCATTCTCTTTAAATAAAAAAATATAAAACAAGAAATAATTGCATCATCGAATATTTGCTACTAACTAAAGAAAAGTGAGTGAAATGTTTCAAAAATCATTGAACTTATACATTGGTCACGGACTAATCACTAAACTTCAAATTGCTTCAGCTTACTCACTCAACTTATACCGTCTGTATTCCATCCATCAATCCTTAAAATCTGTTAAGTTTTTTGCTGACGTGGAGGATGGTAATCTTGCATGGCGACAAACTACATGCCACGTCAACCAAAATATCCAACTCATATTTTACATTATTTTAAAACTAAAAGAAAAATTAAAAATTACAAAACTGAAAAATAAGACATTAAACTCAGAAACCCATAACCCTACATTTCACTTCTTGCAAACCATTTTTCCTTTCCATCCACACCATAATCACAGATAAAAATAGACGACACTTTCGGTAAATTGCTCAACCATACATCCAACAGGCTATCCGACGTTAATTCTTATTAATATCAAGCATTACAGAATCGGAAATGAAATTTGAGGAATCTCCAACCCACTTAGCAAAAACCTAAAAATGTTTTACAACAAGGATGTGAGCCGCATAATTTGCCTCAAGCAGAACAAAGGTGCAATTTAAAGATGAAAAAAATGAAAATTTATTAGCAATTAAAGCAGCCTCCTGAGCATGGGGAGCAGGTATATTCAAACAGTCCGACTCGATGCAGAAGATCATCAACTCATATGCATAGGTAAATATGGGAAAAGCGACGACCTTTGTTGGGCTACAAACTGATCGATGCGCCGCTGAGTTATGGAAGAAGATGAAGATTTGCGTAGGGTTTTTGGAGAAGATGAAGATTTGGGACTAGGGTTCTTGAGCGATTTGGGAGAAATTGGAGGAGGTTTGGAAGTGATTTTCTGATGTTGTGTTATGGGTTTTTGAGTTTAAAAAGAAAAAAAGGAAAAAAGTGTTTGCATTAAAGTAAAAAAACGTGCCCAGCCTGCAAAATACTCGGTTTCATTTTTGCAATTTTTTTTTTTTTTTTTTGTTTTAAAATGTGAGTTGGATATTTTTGGTTGACGTGGCACGCCGTTTGTCGCCACGGAATATTTCCGTCCTCCACATCGGCAAAAGATTTAACAAATTTTAAGGAATGATGGATGGAGTGCAAACGGTATAAGTTCAGTGAGTAAATTGAAGCAATTTGAAGTTCAGTGAGTAGTCTGTGACCAATGAATAAGTTCAGTGATTTTTGAAACATTTCACTCAAAGAAAAGTTAATCCAATTGTACACGAGTATCACACGTGGCAAGTATGAGAAAGCCGCATGATTTTCTATTAAAAATTTGATCGCTTATTAACATGTTTATATAATTTGAACAAGTTATGAAGTTAGATAAATATCTAAAATGGTTTTATCCGATCGAACATAATTTCCTGCTAACAATAGAAACACTACCACAATCGACTTCTTGGCCAAGAGGAGCCAAGATAAATTTAAAAAACTTTTTGTTTAATCTGTATAAATTTCAAGTTTTTTTTCTTTGTTTCCTTAGTAAGAACCATGCAACATCTCTTCCTCTTCATCAATTTTCATCATATATTACGCCTATACATACACTAATTATATAGTGATAGAGAAGATTTTACATACAAGATATGGGTCTATATATCTTCTTTATGGTTTATCAAAATCTGAATTTTTTGAGCCTGGGTATGAGAAATTTTTCTTCTTCGATGATCTGTTATTTCCTTTTTGTTCAATTTCCTTGTAAGTTAAGACACCCTTTGAATTTTGCAACCACTTAAATAATTCTTGTATTTTCTCACTGCCCTTCTGTGTTCTTTCTTCAGGTTTTGTTTGTGTTGATAGAATTAATCTGCTTGTACAAAATCTGTTTCCAGGATTTATTTGAAGAGTTGAATTTGTTAATCTTTTCTGTTCTTTCTTTCTTGAGAATGGAGAAAGATCAAGAAAATTGGCCGGTTTCAATGATAAAAAATGACCAAGGTTCAGATGGAGCTGAAACGGTGGCGCCGCCGGAGAGGTTCGGCCGACAGCGCACTTCGGGTGGAATTCAGGTTCCAAGACATGAAAGAAAGTGCGGAGGAGAAGGATATGGCATTGGAAGGTCACATGAGCGGTGCTCATGTCCAGTCCAACAGAGATCTCTCTATCAAGAAACCGAAATCCAAGACGAAGAGTTTTCCTTCACATATTCTTGATGGTGATCAGATTGAATCAGATCATGTAGTGGCTTCTTCTGAATTCAGAGGAAACTCTAGCTGTCAATAGAGATACCAAGAAACCTAGTGAAGATCTGGAGTCCAAGGTTAAACAACCCGAAGGTGCGCCACTGGCAGCAATTTTTGGACTCCTCGGGATGAAATTGATAATGTTAATCAGGATTTTCAATTGAGCAAGAACAAAAAGGAGATGTTTCCAGTTGTAGATGAAAGGGATTCCCCTGTTAAAAAGGTGAATATTTGTGAAAGAGCTGATGGAAACCCTGGTGGTGAACAAATCAGGAGAACGAAAGGCAGAGGCAATCTCTCCATGGCAGAAAGAAAAAAAATCCAGCCAGACGAAGAGTAATCGAGCTGAGGACAGCTCTTCTTAGAAAGTAGGGACCGGGTGAAAGTCTTACAATGGTAAAGGAAAGGGAAAAGTGAATTCTAGTACTAATCGTGAGATGCCGATCAAGAAAAGAACAGTGGACTGGCAGCCGAATCTGTCCTTCCGGCCGTGACACCTGATAAATACAGTTGCAGCACTTGTGGCAAGAATTTTCCTCCACTGGGCACTGATCAAGCCACAAAATTTCAAGGTGAAGATTTACAACACCATTCATGATCAGTCTTAAAATGGAGCTTCTTAGTTTAAAATGGACCAAATGCCAATGCCATCAAAAAATTGGAAGTAAACAATGCAAGTAAAAAAGCAGCTTTTAGCTTAAAAACAGTTTATTATTAACACTGATGTGTAACAATATTTTCCCTTCTGGTCACTGGTCAGGCTCTTGGATTTCAGAACCATGCTGATCATGTTCCATCCCATCAAGTTACCTCTACAGACGAAGAGAAAGAAGACCTTAAAGTTCTCAAGGTCGACCTCAATGGTGGAGCCTGGTACTACAGCTAGCTAGATATGTTCATTTGATCACATTAGTGAACTTTTTAGGCCTTTAATATCCCGAATTCTGCAGTCTGCTTGTTTTCTTGCACATTTTTAAGAAATATTATGCTCTTGCTGAGCATGTTATGCAAGTTTGCTTACCCATTTATCTGAATGAAACAGTTTCTTAGTGATGAGTGTATTTCACTCATTGAATTAGCACCTTTAAAGCTTAATTTTCAGTTTGTGTTGTTTTGTAGTTTAGGTAACTTGATGATAAAGATGTGTTTTGGAGCTTGGAATGGAGTTAAATTGTTGATCATGGAAGTAGGTACGTAGTGGAGATGAAATAAGAGAAAATAAAGTAGAAAACGAGGCCAAAAGCAAAGGAAACACTAGTAAACGAGGCCAAAAGCAAAGGAAACATATGGGCCTAGGCACCCAAGGAAAGGAAAAAAACCAGCAGAAAGCTGGGCGCTGCGACGCCCAACCAAATAAACAGAAGCAGAACAGCTGGCGCCGCTGCCTAGACACGGGCGACGCCACCTGAACATAAAGGAATCTCAAAATTTTGGAAGGTTTTCGGCCCAATCCATCCCCAACTCGTCTTGAAACTTCAAAATACTATGGGCCTGTTTGGGCCGGATTAAAATCTGATTTTAATCTAAGTCAAAGTCAAATAATCAATATTAACCACATCTTTCATGGGTCCCACATCTTTTTAACCACACATTTTAATAACTTCTATCACAATCCACTAAAAATCTAATTTTAATCCACACCAAACATCCTCTATAAATATAATCCTAAACACCACTTTGAAAAAAGAATTTAAGGGGGCAAGATTCAAGAAATCAAGAAAGAGGCAAAGGCAACTTGGCGAAGAAGATTAATTCAACCATCCAAAAAATAGTTTTATTTTTCTTCTCTTCATGTTATTCTTTATGAATTGTATATATTTCATATCATAAACTAAATAATTTTTCTAGGGTTTGATTAGTCAAAACCTGAGGATATGATTTTATTTTAGGTATTTTTATGACATTTTCATTTCCGTTTATTTGTGTAATTGATTTAATGCTTTAAATTAATTGACTACTAATTGAATGGTTAGATGCTAATCAATTTCGACACTCGAGATGGGGGAATTTAGGTGCGATCACAACAATAACACGATTTAGATTTTATAGGTTTCGAGAGAGTTCAGAGCCTATGAAGCTTGTTCCATCTAAGATTCGCGATCTTGATAAATCTTGATTTTAATTCGGAATAGAGATATTGGAATTGATTTCTAGGATTAATTTTTACCCAACACTCCAGAGAGATGGTATAAATATGGAAAATTAATTAGAGATAACTATGTTTTTGAAAATCATATTTGATTATTAGGTGAAATCATACCCTATACCTTCTCATCTTGATTATTCTTCTACATTACATTTGTTTGTTAAATTCGTCACCACATTCATTACGTTAGCTTAGTTAAAACTATTGATTCCAAATTTCATTCATGTAGATAAAATAAGAGCTACACAAACAAATATAGTACTTAGTAGAAATAAAATATCAATCTTTGTGGGTTCGACACTTTAACTCCATTATTATATTAGAAACTTGATACCATACACTTGCGATAAATTTACGTTAGATAAAGCGCGTGATAGCTAATTAGCACATAACTTCCTTACCTATTATTGTGAAAAACGTCATTACCTTTCATTTTTTTGGCATTTTTACTCTTATTTCTACATTTCGTTGCGCAAAAGGTCATTTTCATTCATTTTCTCAATTAAAAGCTTTGAAATGACGAAAACATCATTCTGTTTAATTAAAACGAAAAAAAAAAAACTAATTGCAACCATAGTCCCAATTTTTTTTAAAAAGTGCAAATAAGTCACAAATAAATTATTAAAATAGTAATTAGCATATAATGTCCTACCTTTCACTCTTATCTTGAAAATCGTCCATACCTTTCATTTTTTTTTTTTCGCTTTCATTGCACATTTGATTGCACAAACTTTGGATCATTTTCATACAATTTTTCGATAAAAACTGTGACATGACAATATAAAATGCCAGAAACCTGCAGACATCTCAAATAAAGAAATCATCGAACCCAGTATTAATATGTACAAGCAAAGTGAACGCACACACAAATATGCAGTCATAAACATACAGCGAAAGTTACAATGAATTATGTTCAGCAGTATAACGCGAATCAAACTTCCAGAAGAAACGATATGAGAATAGATTGATTCGTGTATTATGCATAACAAAAAGTGCAATCTCTGAAAGAATTGTTACCTTTATAAGGATTTCAAAACCCTGGGAGTGAATTGAATTTGAAGGATTCGCATCTCTGGAGAATGAAAGCGTCTCATCAGATTAAAAAACGTGAACTCCAATGAAATTCACCAATAATGCGCGTTTAATGACTTTTACTTTTATCCGCTAGTATAATTGACTGATGGATCCGACGGTCACGGCTTTTTTTTTGAACTACAATATTTTTAAATTATTTTTTTCTTTCTCCAAATGGTGACTTTTCCTTTCATTTAGAAATTCAAAAATGTAAATCCTCCGTGATAGTAAAACTTACCCCCATGCTTCAAATCAATATGGGGTTGTCAATGGATTGAATTCGATAAAATTAATTAGAGATAAATTTAGGATCTCAATTCGATAACTCGGTTAAGATTCGAATTCGACAATCCGTTAATTAAATGGATCAAATATGAATCCGATCCGATTTGTTATAAATAATTGAATAGTTATTTGTCACTAAAATAAATAAATGAGAAAATATATAAATTTAGAATAAAAAGTCATCAAATTCAAAACATAAAATATTTGAGAAATTTATAATTATTAAATCCGTTTAAGAATTGGAAAAATTGGGAAAAAAAAGTTGATTCCAACATTGATTTTTCTTTTTGTTCTAATTTCTTTAATTTCAGATTGGATTATCAGATAACATAACAAAACGGATATAGATTTAACAATTAAATATCCGTTAAATTATCGAATCGGATCAATTATAGGCAAATTTGATCCATATTCAATACAATTACAGTCCTAATCAATATACTATCTGACTGTCACGTAGTTATTTAATTACACTTACAAAATGTTAGGAACCCGGGATGAAATTTACCCTAAAAACTACTATTAGAGCATTTTCAAAAGATTTTCTAAATGCGAAATACTATTTATTTTTAAAAATTAATCTTAAAAATAAGTTTCAATAAATTCTATATTTTAATTTTTTAAATTAGAGAGTGAGTTTGACTTTCCAAATTTAAAGAGTTGAGATCACTCTCTAATATTATCATCTGTTTGAGACCCATTTTAGAGGATAATGTATTTTGAAATAATGATTTTTTTAAAAATATATAGTTAAAAAATAAGAAATTTTTTTGAGTTTATATGTAAAATTGTTTTATGAGAGAATGTTTTTTAAAAAAAATTGAGGCTAAACAGGTTTAATGTACATTAATTGCATTCAATAAGTCACAAAATTTAATATTCTACTTTTTAAACTATTCAAACCACATTAAATTGATACATATAAAAAATTATATTAAATAAAATATGAGGATAAATCAATAAATATTTTTTAAGAAAAGCATAATGAAGAATCAAAATAGAAAGCGTTGTTGAAATGCATAAAAAAATTGACTCTCTAAATTTATACTCTTCAGAAAGACTCCGTTATAGGAATTTAGACCACCTACGTGCTGGGTAGAAGCTAGCCTCACACACAAATACATACATAAAATGTTCTTTATAAATAAAAAAGTCTCTTGCAGACGTTCTTATCACCAAATTTAAAATTCATAATCTTGTGATATTTGGACTGAGTGAATAAATGTATTCGGCTTAAATAAAAGAGTTTGAAATGTTTAAATAAGTACTATGAAACCAATATCTCATTTGGAAGTGACACGTTAAATTTATTAATATCATCTCGTAAAGACTAACGTTGTCATATATCTCAGCAAAATCATTTAATTTACTAATGAAACCAAAAGAGTGACTAAAATGAAATAAAGTTCGATAACAATCTATGTAACAAAAAGGCTTTTTCTATTGGCTTTTTATGCCTTTGAAATGAGTTGGTGGGCAGGTAAAGACACGACCTCAATGTTTGAGAAAGAAAATATTATCTTTGCTTTTCAAAAGGAAATCAAGAAACACACAATTTTAAGAGACATATTATAGTGGAGAACATGTCCTTCCTTGTAATCTAAGAAACATCCATGCATTCTTCACCACGTCAACAGCTGCAAAATCATTCATCTTCAAAGTAAAAGTGAAAAAGAAAAAAAAAATGAAAAAAAAAAAACCCCCCCACTTTAGATTATTGTATGATTGAATTACCTTGTGCTACATGCAAACTTAGGTATGGAATACGAGAGTAATAAAATGAAAGAGTCGTGTGAGAGCTTGATAAAGTAAATGATGATGAAGTGTAAAATTTAAGTGACGTGGCAACATTAAATTGCAGGGGCAACTATTGAGACAACCGATCTCGATTTATGAGATAGAGAGTACATTCTATATGACAGCAATTCGTGATTTCTCTCATGTTATTTCAGTAAGCAAATCAAGAAATTAGTCTCAACAATAGAAACATTATTTGATTAGATATTACAAATTTTGAGATACTTCAACTCTAGTATTAGCTAGTAATAGAATATGGCAAATAAAGAAAATATGTTATCTATTACTATTTAAAAATTGACTGCGGTTAAATTAGACTAGGTTTTTCCCTCATCCCAAGATGTGACATCGGGCATATCCGTTCACCTCTTCCATTGGTCTTCACCCTTTTCAAATGTGTTAAAGTCCGATCTGGTAGAGACGTCCTTCCTTTTTGCCCTGCCTCTGTGACGAGGATGACCATACTAGGGAAAACCTAACCGAAGTTAAAAAGAGAAGTTAATATGTACATTCCGATGTAAAGATAAATGTAAGGTATTCAATAAAAATACTTGTTTTGTACCATAGTAAGTGCATTCATGAAAATATAACTATATTAAGTTTCCATATTATACCATATACTTCGTTATCGCTAATACCTACATAACAATAATTCTCTCTCTCTCTCTCTCTCTCTCTCTCTCGACTTAGGGTTAACGTAATGAACTGTATTAATCAAGTTTTAAAACGCTAATCATAGCTTAATTTAGGAGGGGGCAATTAGTGATAAATCATTGCATAATATATCCAAATGTCAAAATTGAATTATTATTTTATTTTATTTTTTATTCAAGTGTTACATCCAAAATGATGTGGACCTTGGCTCATAGGACAAAAATAACGAACATTAAATTATAGACTCCATAGGGATTTTTTCAAAATACATGAGATAGACGTGTTTGTCTTTCGCCATAATTTTTTTTATAATTTAAAGATCAAAGTCAAACTTTAATTTTAATAAAACATTATAAAAGAATAGACAGAGTCATTAAACATCAACTTAACACAAAAGGTTGCTAAAACTAATAGTAGCTTGTTATGTACGCTTTACTAATATATGGGGTTGTTCAACGAGTGAAGGTCGACTTTGAGATTTGAGATGGCTTGGCAAGCAAGTTAATGTGTTCTTTCTCTTCCATGTATAGCTTATGTTTGGATAAACTTATTAGTAATTTATATTTTCAAGCGAGAATGAAGTTTTAACTTCAAACAGACATTCATAATACTTTCTGTTTATTATCTACACATTTCGTAAGATTCACTTCTTTTTGCATTATAAGTTCCTTATAAGTTACCCAAGCACACGCTTAGAGAGTCATGGACTACAAAATCGTTCAATTCGAGTATAAAATTTATTTAGATACCATACCATCATTTAATTTGTGCACGCCACTGTAACAACTGTTAAATATATTGATTGTTTATGTTAAGAGTATATTAGTCTTTTTACTTATTTGTCAACAAAACTATTTAAAATTAATTTTTCTTGCATTTTGATTAAGCAATTAATCAAGAAACCCTGACCTCTTTTTCTTTTCTCTATGATTTGTTTGTTGACTTTAACGGTAACCTCGTCTCCAATCATCCCAATTAGTTAATATCGAATAATGCACGTCGTCTCTCACTAAGCCCATATTCGGCTGCCTATCTTAAAACTCATTTTTGCAAACTCATTTTCATCGCAGATTTCATAAGATTCGCAACTTTAGAAAGGTAAACTCGAGAATTTAACCAAGCTGACACAGGGTGAAAAGGTAAGGATTAAACAGGCAAGATGATTGCGAGAAGTGGGACCCATAGTGCTAATACCTTTCTCGCATTTCACGACTCTGCATTCCGCCTCCGATTACCCGGTGCCTTGCACACGGACTTTATACTGTTTCATCTCGTGAATTCTTGTATCACATCATTAACAAAAAAATTATTAAACATTTGTGACTATTGGTTACAAAATGACACGTGGATGGCTATACAATAGTTCTCGAAGGGATGAGCATATTTGACCACTTATCCATCACTCATTAATTTTGATCATCGTCTCTCAAAATTAGATAGGCAGTGGTTGGATGTCCGACATAAGCCCTCAGACACTATTTTTTTCCAGACGCACTAGGAATTCATTCGTCTACAGGTTACTTCGAGGCATTGGTCTATATACTGAACCAATTTGCCCCGAAATGTATCGAGCTAAAAAACAGTGATGCCCTTCTCAAGACTAATAACTAATCTTAGCATTTAAAGACGAGTTAAAATAAACGCTCCAATTGTGAAAAAGGGTATTGATGCAGTTTTAGTTACAATTTATATACAATATAAAAGAGCGTACAATTGTATGCGAGGTAGCAAAAGAAGATAACGCGTGAGACACTTAATTTCCATGTCTATAAACAAGCTGATAAGAACCACCTCTTGGCTCAGGACCAGCACAATGTTGTGAGCAAATATGCCTAGCGGCAAGCTCGGATTGCTAGGCTTGTGATCCAAGCAAACCTTATTAAAGCGATTACAACTTAAACACTCGAGTCATTGGGATACACAAAGAGAGGCCATGGTCTTTGCCAAAATTTGTTGCTTTCCATTTTTTTATCTTTTTAAATCAACAAAAAAGAATTAGGTATGGTGAATCGAGAACATCCGTGTTGGGCCTTATTCTTTTATAGATAGTTCAATTTTATCGGTCTATCAAAAGTATGAATCGTATAAAACTTACGTTTTAAGTGATTTGATCGCTTTTACTTTTCCATTTACAACAAAGTGCTTCTTTTCCCTCTCCTTTCTTGCACCCTACCTTTTTTGAGCATTATTCAATCTATTTTCTCCCTTGTGCTATGTTAACATGGAGTGTGATTGTGCATGCTCATGTATCTTAACAATTTTACCAAAAAAGTTTACAAAAAATTAAAAATATCGTTCCATTTTCAGTTGGGAACCGTAGCTAGGTCAGTAACCACCACGTGGTTTCTTAAAAAGACGCTTCAAATTTTCAAGGTCAAAGGTCAATATTACTCTAGGCTTTCATATTTCTCTACATTTGAAATAATTGGTAGGGGCCAAATAAATGGAGGTTGGACCAGTAGCTGTGGCCCCCCTCCCCCTCCCCACCTCACCCCACCTAATGAAAGAGGAGTTCACTAGCTTGCACCAACTAAATAAGTTGTTTGAGTTATCCCTTCAAAAGAACAGAATTTTAAGTATTGTTGCCCATGAATTGTAGTATCATTGTCTTATTATCACACTAATAGCTAGTATTAAGAAATTATATATATATATATACACACACACACACACACACACACACACACACGGATTTGATCTCTTAAACACCGTACTTAGTATATACTAAGTATCGTGCTTAGGTGACACACTACATTAGTGGTTAGTTTGTTTGCGACCTAAGCATAGTGCTTAGCATAAATTAAGCACCGTAGTTAGGAGATCAAATCCTTGTGTGTATATATATACACAAACATACATATACACACACATTATCAGTTTAGGCGATACTAAATGTCATTAAATGAAATGTATAATTAAATGAATTACATAATTTTATCTTTAATTGAATCTATCACAAAATGCTACATAAACTGGTGATCTAGTATCACTGGCACTAAATAACATTATTCAAAATACAATTCTCTCCATCATGAATATAGATAAAGACAACATCTATCTTAATTGTAATTATGTTACATAACTTGAACTAATTAGCAATTGAATACAACAAAAANATTTATAATATTAAGGTTGAATATAGATTTATTTATTTTCTTCAATTGAAAAAAAAAAACTTAGATGTCAAAAACCGTATAATGTGTCACAATCATACCTTTTCAAATGTCAAACCACGAGTTCTATTTTCCATTAAGGATTTGAAACTCTATAAATTCAATATTTCACGGTCATGATTCAGTACAAGATAACTTTCACTCCTCAATGTTATACTTCAAATTAGTTAAATCGTCTTAAAATCATCTCAATTTCACTATTGTACTACTTTTGTATATGAAAATTGTTGGAAAATACACCGATAATGTGTATGAATTATATTCTCAAAACATAATTTGACTTACTAAAATGGGGTTGAGAAGACAAACCAATGATTCTCGTAGTTGAACATATAATTTATGATTCTATCATTTCTATTCTTTGTTTCAAACCTTACATAAAATTAAAGTATGTTCGAAAATTTCAGAAATCAAACATAATATAAGAAATCAGAAAATGAAAATAAGGAAATATAAGTGAGCAATTGGTCGAGACAAGTATTGGACACCTTTCTCCTTAAGATGAATTTGTCCCGCATCAGTGCTAACGATTTTTCGACAATCATCTCCCAAAATACAATGACCACGTCTCCCAATAGGAGCATTCCAAATTACCTAACAAACTCACATGGGATCTATATATAAATGTTGAAAATGTTTGTCTCAAAATACACAACATATGAAAAAGACACAATTATTGGTTATGTACTTATTTTTAATTTTGATTAGCAAAAACTTCAATTATTTTAAAATTTAATCATTTGTGAGTAAATTTAGTTATCTACTTATAAGTAAGTAACTACAAACATATTTTGATAACTAATCATACTTTTAAGTAAAATATTATTATTTTACAAAAGTAACACTTACGTTTACTATCAAAATAAGCAACTTTACTTATGATTAATTTTAGTTAAGATAAAAGTTATTTATTTTATAATTAACTTATTTGTAAGTAAATTTTTTTACCTACAAGTTAATTTGTTAATAAGTTTATCATTATGTTAACGTAATTTGAAATAAATGATAAATATTTTGTCAATTTTTGTATTTGTTGTTTGTTTGCTAATTGGATATAAAAGTGTAACCCTATTTTCAAAGCACGATAACGGAATATTTGAACAGTGATTTTATTGAAGATTGGGGATAATAATTAAAAACAAAAATGGGGACATAAGTGTAAAATAAGCAGCTTAATAAAAAAGCAGAAAAAGAAATAATAGTAATGAAAAAGAGGGAAAAAAGTCCAATAGTGTTTCCACATGGTAGAACCTCCTCATGGGAACTAGATTTGAACTGGTGACACAAGGACTTGAGAACTTCTAATGCAATTAAAAAGGAGTGCAACCTAAAAAAATCGTAGTGTCAATATATCTCACTTATAAATAATGAAGACACAACGAGTTATGCATCTCAAAATAGATAAAATAAAATAAAAAAAGTTTGAAGGAATGAAATTAACTTATAACCGTTTTGACACACACACACACACACACACACACATACATTTGATCTCCTAAGCACGGTGCTTAATTTATGCTAAGCACCGTGCTTAGGTGACACACTACATTAGTGGTTAGTTTGTTTGCGACCTAAGCATAGTGCTTAGCATAAATTAAGCACCGTAGTTAGGAGATCAAATCCTTGTGTGTATATATATACACAAACATACATATACACACACATTATCAGTTTAGGCGATACTAAATGTCATTAAATGAAATGTATAATTAAATGAATTACATAATTTTATCTTTAATTGAATCTATCACAAAATGCTACATAAACTGGTGATCTAGTATCACTGGCACTAAATAACATTATTCAAAATACAATTCTCTCCATCATGAATATAGATAAAGACAACATCTATCTTAATTGTAATTATGTTACATAACTTGAACTAATTAGCAATTGAATACAACAAAAAATGACTCGACCCGGAAATGTCTCGACCCGACCCGACTCGACTCGACTCGAATCACCATTTTGCTAATACTAATTTATGTTGTTTAATTAAATAAAGAAATCCCTGAATAGCCGAAAAACGGCTGTCGACGGAGATTAAAGAAAAGGGTTCCACATGGCATGTTATCTTTTGGTCTTGGATTTAGTCGAAATATGTAATGTGAAGTAGTAACATTTGCCAGCACAGCCGACCGATTTGTGTCTTTGGACAAATTCAAATTTACAATCCTTCAATCCCATGAATTCTTCTTGGGAATATCCATTAAAAACATTTGCTTGTCCATACATGAGACATCCCTATAATAAAAAATAATCCTTCTCAAATTGTCGATCGCAGCTTATGATTAGACCAGCTACATTCCATAAACTAGACGGCAATAACACAATCAAATTAAAACGATCAGAATAATCAAGAACAGTAGTAGTAGATTGCCATTCTTGTACTCTTTTGGTAAATGCCAATGACAACCACCTTGTTTCGTTCTTAATAGTTCTTGATAGAAATGAATTACTCAATATGTTCATAGTGACGTTATTCCCCCTCATTCCCCTTGTACATGGGGAATAACTCACAAATTTCATACAAGTGCTGCGTTGGCAACATCTGTATGGTGATTTTTTTTTTATTTTTTATTTTTATCAATAACAAATTTAAAAATGACAAGTAAACCCCCATAAAATGCAGAATTTTCCTATACCCCAAGCAAGACTTGTTCATAGTGAGAACGATCAAAATAGCCAATGAATTGTCATTCTTGTACTCTTTGGTTAAAGGGCAACAACCTGTTTCGCTCTCAATAGTTCTTGATCGAAAGAATTTAAAAAAGAAATTATTTATTTCATATTTGATGGGGATTAAAATAAGATTTTTAGTGGATTTTGATAAAATGTGTGATTGAAAAGTTGTTGACTCATTAATTATGTAGTTAAAATTAATTGTTGACTTTAATTTAGATTTAATCTTTACCAAACTGGAGTTTATTGGAATGTCACGTTCCAAAGGCGTGTGACCATGAATGAATAACTTGCATAGTTTGGACATATTCTCTAAGTAAATTTAGTAATTAATACTCCCCAAATAATTTTGTAAGGACAAAAAAATAATAATAATAATCAAGTGAAAATGATAGAATGTTATTTCATTTTTATTTTATTTTGAAAGATAATGTAGTGGCTTCCTGCATAAATTAAGCATATGAGAAATTAGTTGAGGAGATATCGTGAGAAATGCAAGAGTGACTACATAAAACATGGACCCATATAGAAAATCATGTGCATAGGCTGCATCAAAGTGCGTAGAGATCAGAATACAAAAACTAATGGCAAACCGTACAAATATGGTTGTCTCAAGAATGAGAGAGAGAAAAAGTATTTGAGTGTTCTCTTCACGTTCTTACAAATTTATCAGTTTAAGGATGTCGAACAAGAACAATCCCATCAAAGAAGATCAAGAAGAAGAAAAAGAGATCAAAAAAGAGAATAATTTGTCACAATCCCAGTTGGAAAATATTGATTCTCGTCAACAAGAAGATGCAGGAAAAAAACCAGAAGATGAGACCGATCATAAAGAAGAAGAAGAAGAATCCAAAATTCTATGTTTAGGAGAATCCAAGGTAGCTGAAGAGGATGATGGGTTCAAAACTCCGACATCTTTAGACCACAAAATCCCAGCGATGACACAGTGCCCACCAGCCCCCAAGAAAATCCTTCCAGAACCATCACTGAAGAGAAAAGCATCGCCTCCAAGATTTGATGTATCAGATGCCGAGCTGGAATCGATATTTTCTCCGATATCTGAAGACCTTAAATTGAAGAAACCTAGAAGGGATGATGATGAAGATAAAGAATAACTTTTGATCACCTATCTCTATGCGGTAAGGAATTTTTGAGCTTGAAGTGGGTATTGGTCTATTATTGTAGTTTAACAAAAAAGTTGCAAATAGATACCAGACATAAACATTGGAACAGCAAAGCACTGTACTGGCAAGAAATAAAGAGATTGATTTTAACATCAATGTTGTCAAAAGAGAGAATATAATCTGAAATACTACTAGGGTTTTTTAATTTTTCTTCATTGGTTTTAATTAAAGAATTTGAAGAGCAGAAATTTTGTGTATACTCAGTCTCGTACTCTTGCTGGAATTCAATTCTAAATTTAACAAAAATGTATATTTGGGAATAATTCTGTGGTTTCATGAAATTTCGTGAATCATTTAATTGTTCATTTGGCTGCTAAAATTTAGAGTAAAACGCTTCCATGATTTGTGGATTTCTATCCTTTATTCCGATTCAAATTTTGATCCAACTATACAGAATAACGAAACCCTCAAGATTAAGAAGCTAGGTTATAATTCATTTCTGCTTTTAACCTGCATGCTTTTTCTTTTTTTTTAGTTTTTTTTTTTTTGGGCTTCATTCCCCACTTTTTGAAATGGATTTAATGATGGGAAATCATAAATTTTCTGGCACATGAACATAGTGGAGAACATGTAACTGGATGGATTCGTCAAAGGGGAGCCCAGAATTGATCTCTTGCTTTTAGCCGTTTAATATTGAACTGCATTTCAATGGAAACACCAGGAAATTTCTCTTCAATGGTTCATAGAATACGAATTAGAAAGAAAGGGAAAAAAAGAACCGAAAATAACTCCTACAATAGTAGGGATGGCAGTGGGGAGGGTTCGGGACGGGGCGTGGTGCGGCGCGGCGCTGCAGCACGATGATTTGCCCCGTTTAATTTTTTAATTTTATTATTTTTTTTGTAATTATTTTTAATTTTTTAATTCTTTTTCTTTTTCACTGGACGGGTTCGGGACAGGGCATCCCCACCCCGCCCCGGGTTTTTTCACCCCATTCGAGCCGGACGGGGCAAAGTGTCATCCCTAAAATAGAGTTACACTAATTGTAGAGTATACTTGAGGTTTGTTTTGAGAGAAGTAATAATTTTCCACTCTCTTTTCTAGCTTGTGATTTTTCTTTAATTTTAGAATTTTTTGTGTTTCTTTAATATTTTCAAGGGTGAATTTGAAAATCAGCCGAGTCAAATGAAAGGGAAAAAGGCTGAAGTTTAGACAGGAAGATTGTTAGCAGAATTCGGGGTTAAAAAAATTCAATTGGTCACTGAACTTTAATTTGTTATAAATTAGTCATACAACTTCAACATTTGTTCTGTGATGATCACTAAACTTGTATTTGTTCCAAATCATTCACTAGATTTTAAGTTTTGTTTCATTAGTTTTTATAGGGTTCTATTATTTTGAATAGAATCGAGAATTTTTACTCACTAGATTGAGTGAACAATTGGATTTTTTACCGATAAAATTTATTAAAATTGGTAAAGAGCGCTAATGAATAGGGAAGGCATGGTGTACAGCTAGGGATGGCAAAAAAGTTCGTCGACACGAGCATCTTGGCTCGGAAAAAGCTAGAGCCGGCCCGGCTAGGGCTCAGTTGCATCGAGCCGAGGCTCGGATTATTTTTGGCCGGGCTTTGCTCGGTTCAGGCCCAAAAAAGCTCGAGCCTCGAGCCGAGTTCGAGCTTTTTTTTGGGCTCGACTGATTGATATAGCTAAATGTAGATAATTTATGGAATTATTTAGAGACCAATACTAGTGTTTCCTTATTTATAATACATATAAACTGTACAAATTTTAAATTCTTTAAGTAAAAAATGTAAATTTCTCCACAAAAAAAAAAAA
>CAIGRB010022968.1:62999-80510 GCA_903798255.1 Fraxinus quadrangulata
GGTCACATTCGAGCCGGACGGAGCAAATTGTCATCCCTACAATAGAGTTACACTAATTGTAGAGTATACTTGAGGTTTGTTGTGAGAGAAGTAATAATTTTCCACTCTCTTTCCTAGCTTGTGATTTTTCTTTTAATTTTAGAATTTTTTGTGTTTCTTTAATATTTTCAAGGGTGAATTTGAAAATCAGCAGAGTCAAATGAAAGGGAAAAAAGGCTGAAGTTTAGACAGGAAGATTGTTAGCAGAATTTGGGGTTAAAAAAACTCAATTAGTCACTGAACTTTAATTTGTTATAAATTAGTCATTCAACTTCAACATTTGTTTTATGATGATCACTAAACTTGTATTTGTTCCAAATCAATCACTAGATTTTAAGTTTTGTTTCATTAGTTTTTATAGGGTTCTATTATTTTGAATAGAATCGTGAATTTTTACTCACTAGATTGAGTGAACAATCGGACTATTTACGGACAAAATTTGTTGAAATTGGTAAAGTGCGCTAATGAATAGGGAAGGCAACGGACTGAATAGAGACTAGAATATTCTATTTTCAAACTGTTTTTGCATTAATTTATTTTATTAAAAATATATTTTAATATTTCAATGCAATTTTAATTTGAAAACATAAAAAAAATAAAAATAAGAGTAGGGGCACATCTAAAAAACAATTTGTAACGCCTTATGTTTATATCCTTCTTTTTCCTCTCTTCCACTTGTCTCTTTCCAGCCAGTTTATTAGATTCACCAAAACAAATTCAGATTACACATTTTCTTGATTTGATTCGTTCAAATTTTGTTACAATGGACCGGAGAACATTAACCATGAATTGGGATGGTATCGGAGAAGACGAAGATGATGACAGATTCTTTGAATCGTTAGTATCGACTGTTCCAGTCTCCGACAATGATGATGGGTTCTAGAACAGCCAGATGTCGTTTGTTTCTATCTTCTCCTCCCTCTCCATCAGATCAAGCCGCAGCCTTGATGAGGCGGCGGAACCAGAGGATATTAAGGAGCAGCGGAAGCGTCTTCTCAAAGTCATCGATTTGGCGAGCAATAAGGACTTTGCGAAACTCGCCATATCCAACTTCGTCTGAGCAATTTCAAGAAAGGTTCAGGCTGATTCTTCACCATCAGAGGAATTAAAACAAGACAAACCTGTGCCTACAACACCGATTTTACTCGTCAGGTCGAGATCAAATAGTGATATAGAAGATTTTTCTGCAACAACTAGACCACGTAAAGAAGAATTAATTGGTCCAGTATCGAAACAGCGTTTAACTAGAGCATCATCAGGGCAATTGGCAGCGAACACAGGTTTATGTCAATACGCGAGTTCTATCAGAATATCACCCTAAAAAGCCAGAAATAGATCTGCAATGCCAAGTTGCGTGCTATACAATCGATATTTTCCAATTCTGGGTTGGGTTCATTCTTCTTGATTAAGAATTTGGATACTGGAAAGGAATTCGGTGTAAAAGAGTCGAATGAAGAGGGAATGTGGAATAAACTCAACGAGGTTCAGACAGGGAAACAACTTACAATGGAGGAATTCGAAATCGGTCGGGTATTCACCGTTAGTGAAAGAGTTAATGCAACGGGCAAATATCTCAAGAGCTTGGATTATGGATTGAAAATCCATGTGAATTCGTATTTTTCAAAGAGTCTCGGAAATAGAAAGAGAAGGGGTGTTGCTTTCTTAAAAGGGGTAGCAAATTCCATGAGTTGATTAATTTTAGACAAAGAAAGAGAGCAGCTTTCACCATTGGAACAGAGAGTTAACAAGAAATGGGTAGAAGCACGCCAACACGGGAAATTATATAAGGAATTTACAGCATTGCATTGCCTCAGGAAATTCAAGCTCGAGAGGGATGGGTGTGGACTTTTAAATTTAGATGGGATTCGCATTTTCTTGCAAGCGCTGGTGAAGATAGGATAATACGTGTGTTGGAAGTTCAGCAATGTGAGGTTAGACAGCCCGATGATTTGAGATCAGTTAGTGGCACACCTTATCATCCAGTGGGCTGTTCATTTTCTTCTCGAACTTCACTTGCAGAGATTACACCGTTGCCTTCAGATAAGAGAAAAAAAGGGGAGAATCCATAAAATAAAGGGTAACTCAGTTCCTGACCATGTAACCATGCCAGACACTGTATTTTCACTTTCAGAAAAACCAGTTGGCATTCTCAATGTTCACCAGGATGATATCTTGGATATTTCATAGTCAAGATCACAGCTCAGCTTCTGTCCATTTATTGGAGGCCAAAAATGGTCAATTTGATTCTTAATCAACCGTTACTTATCGAGTTTGAAGAATAAAATTAATCTAGAATCAGAAAACTTTTCCATACACTTGTTACTTCCATCTTCAATGAACAAGACAGTGAGGCTGTGGGATTTGGAAACTAGAAACTCTTTGAAGATGTTTGCTTGCAATCACTACGGTGAGTTAAAAATCATACAGGCCTAAGCATTGACACAACAGTTATTGTTAAGGACTGAAATGTTGTAATACCAGTTAGTTTGATGTGAAAAGCATAGATGATACCGGATTAATCCAATCCCACTTCGTTGGAGAAAATAAGAGATTAAACCATAATATGAAATAGTTGATCACAACAAAACAAGAACAATGTAATTTTGCAGAGAACATATATTTATTAAAATATGAAGAAAGAATACAAAAATTTTGTATTTATAATTTGTCAAACTTTTTTCTAAAATGCATTGAAAAGCTAAATATATATAGGGAATGCCCAAATCCTTATAGTAGAGTTGTAATTGAAGTGGAATGCAAAAAATGAGTCCAAAATGAAGTAAGAGTCAAAAATAGCGCAGGGAGGCAAAACAGGGGCGCCGCGGAGCCGCAGCACCCTGCCGTAGAGTCACGGCGCCCACTCTCGAGTCATTTACTCCAAAAATCTTGATTTTCTTCATCTCAATGTCCTCTTCAAATCAAATACAAACTCCTACTCCCAATAAGATTTCACAATAGCATTCCAAATAGAATTATGTGCACTTTAATTAGAACTCTCAATTATATTCAATAAAGAATTCGGGTCACACCCAAAATTCTAACAATCCTTATTTTGACACAAATTCTGCTATAATGAACAAAACTTCAAAGAAAAATTCTCCATCCGGAGAGAAATTTCATTACAAGGAATAAATTTGAACTCTTTAATGAAAAAAACACAGACGAACTTCTCTATCAATAATTTCAACCGAAAATATTCTTCACCTCTGCTACCCCCAACTAGAGGCAAAAGTGATCTTAAATCACCAAATAAGGTTGAAACAAGCCCAATAAGAGAATCACAACTTAATGCATCAAAAGAATGATCTTGACTAGAATAAACACTTTTAACCGCATTCAAACTATCAACAAATTCAATAAAATTACACATGTGGAATTTTATGGCCAAAAATAGGTCTATTTCTAGCAATTGAATACGATGACACCATCGATAATGATGGCAAAACGGATTCACTCAAATCTTCAACATTCGATTGAGATGTAGTCTTAAAAGAAGACCACAAATCATACTTCAAAAGGGAAACCAACTCTAAATCCACCTGAATTCTTAAAATATGTTGATTACTCGAAAATTCTGTATTACCCTGCAGGATATATAAATAGAATTTTCTATGTCCCAACAACACATCACGGGCTCCTTTGATAATTTTCAGAACTCCACATTCAACAGTGTACGTATACCTTTTTGAATTAAGAACACTTAAGGAGATAAGACATTTCTTCAAATCTGGAATGTGTCTCACTGCATCGGTGTTCTAATTGTCCCATCAAATATCTTTATTCTGACCCGATCAATACCAGCTATCCAACAAAGTGTGTTATTATCGATCATCACAATATCTTTTAAAACTACTTCATATCTTGAAGATTATTTCCGATTGGGTGACAAATGAAAAATGTTAGCTGTATCCAAAATTCAAGCCTCATTTTGAAGTTGTAGTCAGATATAAGTAGAGCTTTCCATCATTACTAGAATTTTCTACAATACTTGCTTCTCTTGAAGTTTTTGATTGTTGTTTTGTAGTTGACTTTGATTATTCTGCACAACTATTTACCAAGTGCCATTTTTTCTTGTAATAATTTCAAATTCCGAAGTTAGATTTTGACTTACCACATTGAACGACCACCATAAACAATGAGACCATCTCTATGATCCCAGATGCTACAAGATATTTCATATTCTCCTTTCAATTTAGAGTATTGTAGACATCTTCGACAGCAAGCGTATCAAGACTATATAAAATCGTATCTCTAATATACTTGTATGAAGGGGGTAATGAATACAATAAAATCAATTTAAATCTACTTCATCAAATTTGACCTCTAAGGTCTCTAAATCAGTAATGAATTCTTTGAAAATAACTAGGCGATCTTCAAGATATGTACCTTCTTTTATATAATGAGAATATAGACATTGCTTCAAAAGCAATTTGCTAGTAAGACACTTCGTCGTGCATAATTGCTCCAATTTTAACCATAATGCAACTGCGACTTATCCTTCAAAACATGTAGAAGAATATTATTTGAAAGATAAAGATATATTTGAGATAGGGCATTTCAATTCCTCTATTATTTATCCTTCAAAGTCCAAGTTGTGGATATCTTGTCAAATCCTAACAACGCGACGTCTAAATCCATCTGAGCAAGTACTGCTTACATCTTTACCTACCACAAAGAGAATCTTGTATTGCAATATAATTGCGGAATATCATACTTCATTATTACCATCATGAAAAACCTCGATCTTCCTACAAATTTCAACACCAAAAGCTCTGATACCAATTGTTATAGACTAAAATACTCTGATGCCAGTTTGTTGTGAAAAGCGGAGATAATACTGGATTAATCCAATACCACTTTGTTAAAGAAAATAAGAGATAAGCCACAATATAAAGTAATTGATAACAAGAACACAAAAACAATATAAACTTGTATAAAATAGAGATTTTATTATAATATGAAGAAAGAATATAAAAATTTTGTATTTATGATTTGTCTAATTTATTCTAAAATACAATGAAAAACTAAATATATATAAGGAACAACTAGAAGACGTCTAAACCTTTATAGTAGAATTGTAGTTGAAGTAAAATGTCAAAAATAGAATCCAAAACGGGGTAGGAGGCAAAAATAGTTGAAAGAGGCAGAACAAGTGGCACCGTCCGACGGCGCGCCAAAATATGCATGGAATCTACTCAAATCCTTTACTCTAAAAATCATGATTTACTTTATCCCAATATCATTTTAAGTCAAACACAAATTCATACTCCAAATGAACTTCCAAGTAAAACTTTAATTAGAATTCATCAAATAAATTTGAATAGGATTTCACAATAACATTTCAAATAGAATTTTTTTAATGTGCATTTTAATTAAAATTCTCAATTATTTTCAATAAAGAATTCGGGTTATACCCAAATTATAACAGTTATATTGTGATGCAATAACTTTCATACAGTTCAATCCATTAGACGACAATGATCAGAGGTTCTGTTGGCTGAGATTACAATTTTTAGTAAAATTTCGCTGATTACACACGTATGGAACAATGAAAAAATTTATATTGCACAGATTTCACTCGTATAAAACTAGTGGACTTCAACGAAAACAAGGCTATGTTACATAGGAAAATTACTGCAATTAATTTCAAGTTAAATAAAACAGTGGAAAAACAAAGAAATGAGAAGCAACTAGAATATTTTTAACTTCACAAGATTTCTTTCACAAATATCCTTTTTCATACATACATTTTAGGGCATATATTTGATATTTATACAAATTACAAAACACACTACAAATTACATATTTAGCCCTCACTTGTTTAACAAATTACATTGACTCTTTAAAATAAAAACACATTACACATTAAAAGTTCACATGATGGAAAAGTTCGAGTATGGAGCATACAGGATAGGCAGGTTGTCGACTGGACTAACCTTCGTGAAATGGTTACTGCAGCTTGCTACACACCTGATGGTAAGGTATGACTCTCATGGAAGACTTTTAAATCCATGCTTAGGAGGATGTTCAGCTAAGCATTAAAGTAAATATCTTATACGGACATCAATTTTTTTTCATTGTTGAAGGGTACTATTATTGGTTCATATAAAGGGGGCTGTAGATTATAGAGTATTTATGGTACGAATTGCAATTGAACTTCAATATCTCTGATTGTATTGTCAATATCCGTGTTAATCATCAACTTATCTTGCAATTTTTAGATTGCAAATTGGAGAAAAAAAAGATCAATATGTTGTCCAGTCCAAGAAAAAGCTACAATCCAAAAAAAGAAAAAAAGAAATAACAAAAGTTTTCAGGTAATTTTGCTTCCAGCCTAGTCTTTCAGAAACTTGCCAAGAAGTAACTAAATTTGTCTGTTCACAGTTTTCCCCTTGGAACCCATCTGAAACTTCATTATATCTGCTGATTCTCTGATTCGTGTCTTCAATGGATCACAGCTAATCCAAAAATTTAGATGTAATGCTTCAATGTTTTGCTGAATCTTAGAACATGTGCATGAGTAACATAATAAGTCCATCATAACGTAACAGGAATTCGGAATACCAGCAGTCAAATTCTGCTTCGTTCAGTTCAGATGGAAAATATGTCGTAAGTGCGAGCTAAGATTCTCAGCTTTATATCTGAAAGGCAGGAGTAAGATAACGGTCCTAGCTCACGAAAATTTCCACTGCAAAGAAGTTTCAGTTGCAATTCTATGGAATGGCTGCACAAAAATTGATCCCACCGATTGTATAACTACTATTCAAAAGGTATCATTTGAAACGCTCCACAGGTCTACTATATATAATTAGTCGATCTCCAAGCCAAGAAGACAATTTGTTTAGTGCTAGTACAGACTCAGGAATCTGTGCAAGTGAATTCTTTAGTTCATCAATAAGGTATGGAGAATCACCTTCCATTTCAGCTTCTGGGAATTCTCCTATATCCCATTCTTCGTCATCATCCTCCTCCTCCTCGTCCTATTTATTGTTTGATGATGGAAGCAATAGCCATGGAGGTCAAACTGTACAAGCAACAGCATGGGGAGTGGTACTGGTAACAGCAGGTTTAGAAGGTAGACTCACCCAATTTTGAGTGTGGTAACGGGTTACTAGCTGAACTTCGAAATATTTTCCATTGATAACTCAACTTTAGAGCATTGCATTCCATCACCCACCCAACTTTGGGTTTTATCACGGATTACTCACCAAATTTCAGAATACTTCTCATTAATGGTCACTCAACTTTAGATCGTTACACTCTATTGATTACCAATTAAATGTTACAACGCCTACTCAACTTTGGATTTGGACACGAGTTACTCATCAAACTTTAAAATGTTTCTCATTGAACACTTCAACACTCACCCAACTTTGGGTGTGCTCACAGTTACTCACCGAACTTCAGTGCTTCTTATTGTTCACCGAACTTCAGAATGCTTATTTTATTTAATAGCTCAATTTCATCTTATAAATCAAATATTATTAAACAATATGTATAAGATTATATTACTGGAAAAAATTTAAGACAGATTACTCTTTTCATATTCTTATGTTATGCAATTCGATTTATTATTATTTATTCCAAATCATCTAACGTCGCAGCCAACGTGATCTTAAAACGTTTTTTTGTTATTTATCAAGTTGAAAACTTTAACTTACAAATAAGTCTTCTATGTGGTTCTGGCCGTTTTGGCAATAATGGAGAGTAGATCAAAAGAACATTGACCTGTGCGAGGGACAAATCAATATGTCATTGTATCGTATCAACGAAACGATCTTATAAATTGTAATATTTTTGCTATTTTTTCTATCATCTTGTTTCTATTTTCTTTTATATAATCGTGTTTCATAATCTCATCGAATCAACAAGCATTCTGAATTTGGTGAATTACCCGTGACCACAACCAAAATTGGGTGGGTGTTGAAATAGTTAACTCATGAATAATGGAGTGCAACGCTCCTAAAGTTGAGTGATATCACACCCAAAGTTGGATGGAAAATGGAGTGCACTGCCCTAAAGTTAAGTAATCAATGAAAATATTCTGAAGTTTGATGAGTAATCCATGACCACACCTAAAGATTGGAAAGAATATTTAACTCATCAGATATTTCATATGCTAAAGATGAAAAGAATGTGAAAAGAGTAATTGGAATGTCTTGTCTGGTAATAGTACATTGGGCAAGGGAACATATATTGCCTGATAATGTCTGCCACAGCATTTCTGTTCTTTGGTTCTTCCGCATTGTGTTCTTTGTATCTTAATTCATTTAAGTTCATTGGGACCTTTGAACCTATACGTGATTATTTCATTGTGTTTGCTTTTCCATATTGTCCTTACATAATATGTTACGTATTTAGTATTAGACAACCGTGGATAAGATTTGAATTTCATTTTTCTCTCTTTCTTTCCTTTTTTTTTTAAAAATTATGTTCAATATTTTTCGGTACAGTCTCTAAATATTTCGTTGCATCTCTTTGGATCTTTATGATAGATCTATGTTGTCTCGATTTGAAACTCCCAAAACTCATTTAGGTTTCTTCTCAGCCACACCATTTCTGCAGCATATATTATCTTGTCTATTAGAGATGAATATGGTTCGATTTGGACAAAAACTAAAATCAAACCAATTTTGTGTTTTGATGTGGTTTCAAACACTGTTTTAGCGATAAAATAACATCTTTCGAACAACAGATAAATTAAATTTGTTGAAATATAAGTAATATATCTTTAGGTGAATTGTTCGGTTTAGTTTAAAGCAATTTTAAATATTGAAACATAAATGAAAAAAATAAAAAAATAAGATAAGATATATCGTTTGGTTTAGTTTTAAACATTGAAACAAAAATCGAACTATTTTCTAATGATTTGGTTCGATTTTGAAATGGTCGAAACCTAAACCATGTAAATTCAAATTAATGGTTTCGAATCGCCGTTTCAACTCAATTTGACAGTTTTTTGTTGACCCCTATTATCCAAAAGTAAACGGATGCTCTCTTAGCAGTTAATGCCGCATGGATGTAGTAGAAAAAAATGTCAATGGGCTGAATAAGAACTAAGAAGATTCGATTGGTTTCACAATTATTCATTACCTAGTCAAAGGACGGACTGTGTTTGATATTATTTCAAATCATATCAGTTCCCATTTTCTAAAACTCGTTTTTTTAAATCCATTTTCAATCACATATTTAATGGTATTCATAATTTTTCAATCATATATTTAATGATATTCGTAATTGTTCAACCACATATTTAATTAATTTTTATTAAAATTTACTAAAATTTTGATTTTTAGCTAAACCTAGTACGGACAAAGAGTCGTGACTATTGAGTCTGGTCCATTTTATATTTTTTAATAGTTGAACTTCGTGTTTAATTTATCTCAATTGTGGCACCTTTCTCTTTTTAACATCATCAAACCGACACTAACAGCTTGCTAAACATCGATCTTTGTGTACATTAAAGTCTTCCGTTGTCTTCGCTTCCTTTGCTTCCCAAATTGCCAATCCTTTATTCTCTTTTACTACCATTCCTTTTCTATACCTTTGTCGCCCTTGTATGGTGGAAATTCAAATCATATTTTTAGTGTATTTTGATAAAAATTAATAAAAGATATAGTTGAAAAATTATAAGTCCCAACAATGTGATTAAAATTCATTGCTGACTTTTACTTAAATTAAAATCTAAACTTTAATTAAATAATGACATACTGTTTTTTCATGTAAAAGCACTCAAGGTGTCAAACAGTTAGTATCGACGCCGATGCTAGGGACCCTTTTAATGTTATGGGTTGTTCGGGTTTGGTTAGATTAACCCTTTTTGACGTCTCTATCTGAATTACTATTTCATTGACGTGAGAAAATACATCGATGCTGACAGTATTCTTATCCCATGATGCAACAAAGCATATTTGTGTCACCCATGATCCAACAATAAGCATATTTGTGTCCCACCCCGCATTGGGGACACAAGGGTGCATCTAAAGCCTTTGGTGAGTTCTAGAACACATTTTCAAGAAATGGTACTTGGTTTTAATTTTTCTACTCTAGTAATTCCCTAAAACTAATCAATTATGTCATTTTTTACTTTAGAATCTTCTTTCTAAGAGTACTTTAATGTCAATATACTTTATGAAATGTTGAGTACGTCGAATCAGACAATATTAGAAAAAAATTATACAATTCATCAAACCCGATCGGTCAGGGTAACAAGAATTAGGGATTAGATGTGCACGGAATTCTCGTTTGGCTGAGATGTTTAGTAGACTCTCCCCTCCTTTGTGGGGTTCGAACCCTAATGAGTGAGGAAAAAAGAGAGAAGGAAGGGGCCCAAGATAATTTATAATACATTGCAACATTGTATAATGAATAATACTGTATCCTAAACGTATCTTCGTAGTAATCGATAAATGCTTCATTTTTTTAAAAGTGGGCAGTGTAATTGGAGTCCTACTGGCCCAAATCCATGATTAGTAAATATTTCTTCTCTGCATTTGTTTCCTTTTCCAGGGAAAAGAATAAAATTGTTGGATGGAATTGACACTTTAAATTCTTCCCATCAATTGACTTGATCCCCGCCAACAATTGTCAAAATCGCACTCTGCATTTGGGGAGTTCAAGAAATGGCTCACCAGGTACTAGCCTCCACCCACTCACCCACCAAGAAAGAAGACCCAAAACACACACACACATACACACACACTGTGATTAAGCTTGTTTTGTGAGTTAGCTTGAGTAATGAGATTGTGTTGAATAAGAAAATCTTGAAATCTTTGTATAAATTATTTGAGTTTTCTTGGTTTTTGCAGGAAGAAGGGTGGCCTTTAGGGCTGCAACCACTAAATGTGAGAGTTGGGCTGGTGAGGAATCGTGATTTCAATGGCTCTATTTCTTTCAACACTTTAGTCACTGGTTCCCCCACTTCTTCCACTGATTCTTCTTCTGATCTTGATACTCAGGTAATATTATCCACAAATGGATTTTTTTTTTTTTTTTTTTTTTTTAAATTTTCACTGTTTAAAAGAGATTATTTTGGTCATAGAATATCATTCTATCAACAATCTAACAAGCCCATCAACTAATTTTTGATAATCAATTAGTCCCTGCTACCTCTTTTTGACCTTTTCTGGTAAGAGTAAACATTTCTCTGTAAAAGTTGGCTTATTTTCTTTGTGTATGTTTCATGTTGGTTCGTTTTCTGTGTCAGATTGGGTAATGCTTAGTAAAAGTTAAAAGGTGCGCAAACACTTTCTTTTTTCACATGCCCTAATGATGTTGCTTTCACTCTTTTACTAGTTATCTAGGCATTTGTCCAGTTTGTTAATTGAAGAACCCACATGGAAACTGGTGAAAAATTGATGTAATATCACAAGTACTTGTGAATTGAGCAACTACTGGGATTGTGAAATAAAAATTCGAAAAATTCAAATAAAACAGATGCCATTCTTGAAGGGATGGCTTGAACAGTTGAACTGATAGTTTTTTGAATGCATTATGAATTTATTACAGACGGTGACAGTGTTATTGTCTAGATGATAACCATTGTGGAATGTCTTCTAGCTTTGTCCTTGTTATGTTAATGCTCTTCACCTGTTTCAGTCCACTGGTTCTTTCTTCCGCGACAAGAGTATCACTCTCGGGAACCTCATTGGTATTTCGAGCATTCTAGAGCTCTCGAGAAGATCAACGAGGGGAAGAATACCCGAACCACTAAGAAACAGGAAGAGTTACAAATCCAAGACATGGTTTTTCTCACTATGCTCCAAGCTAAGCACTGATGCTGTGAGCATTGACAACACCTCATCTCTCGGTCACTTTCTTGAAGCAGAAAGGAGAGCTGCTAGCAATTACAGAAGAAACCCGAGCCCGGGTGCTTATGGTCTGGATGATTTTGCTCATGTTCCAGACCCGAATTCATTATTTGTTGAAGGCCATGTTGCTCCACCTCAGTCAAGTTCTTGGCTGGACTCATCAAATGATGAAAGAAACTTCAACAGAGACTTATTCCAGGAAGGCAATGGTGATGGATCTCCAATTCTTTTCTCATGTTTGTGTGGACATTGATGATCAAGTTCTCATTTTAACTCTGTACTCTCTATTTTTGAGTTTAAGAAGTTAGAACGTCTTCTTTTTCAGCCTAATCGCATTGTTGTGGGAGGAAATTTCCTTCCGTGGGGTGTTTATCTATATTATTGTCATCCATTAACCTTGTCTTTATGTTGGCTCGACTCCCTAGTCGAGTTCAGTGTCTATAGTTACATTATGCTTATAGTGTGTTTAGTAAGGTGGATTCAACAATATTGGTCACTTGTCTAAATAAAATAGTGAAGAACAATCGCAGAGCAACCCAATTTGGAGGAATGGACGTCTTCGTACGTACCATTTGTCTTATACCATATGAAAAGTTTGATCTTGCACTAGAAACGTGGCACATAAAATAGAGAAAACCCTCTATAAATTCAAGAAATTAACAATTATAAAACCGCATTTGACTTCAGACTACCTGATATTTCAGATTTTACTGGTATTATTCCCAATTGCTCTTCAATCAAGTGCTAGACTGAAGTTATACAAATGGAATATTGCAACAATATGACCTCAGCTTGACTCGTTCCAAGCTTTAAGTCTTATCAAACTCCTCATTGCATTCGACGCCAACCTTTCCCGCACCACGGCTTAATCTCCTGAATGAACCCAAGGATGACAAACTCATGAAGCTGCTGCTGCCTTCACCAAGATTAAATGACTTTCTTGTTCTTCTAGGCATATGTGAACTGAACTCCATCTCCATGTCACCATCAATTTTGTTCTTGGCAACAACTAAGCGAGTAATGCCAGTTCGACAGAATGGACATTGTGGAATTTTTACAGAACTAGCGGCAGAATTGGGTTTGATGTGACAGCACAAAGCCAGAGTGCAATGAGCACACATCTCATGACCACATTCTTGAACCTCAATTGTGCACTCATGCTCGAAGCAAATGCAACATAGCTTGGCATCGTTGGCCTGCATGACAAGAATGTTCCCATTATATTCCTCGACTATGATAAAAAGTAATTCATGAGAAAGCTACACCACCATCCACAANGAAATTTGGACATACAGAGCTGCTTCTTCAGGTTAATGAATATGATGCTTACATAGTTAAGATGACACATTTCTCATCAAAGTTAAACTACAGAAACATGGATTAGCACAATACCTCAATGGTTGTTGTATTTGCTGCCACTAATGATATCAGAAATCCCAAAATGCTCAAAGAAAATGCTAAGTTTAATACTGAAAAATCTAAAGATTCTGTGAGTAAAATAATAAAAGCCATGAGCTGCAGCTGGAGCAAAATAAGATATTGTACATTGAACATTGTCTCACTCGCTCCGCCTTCCCCAATATGGTTTTTATGCATTTTTTTTTTTTTGAATCTCAAGCAGTACGTATCATACATAAGCATTTGTTCCACATCTTCAAATTAAGAATATATCAGAACAACAAGTTATATTACTCCCAGTTTCTGATAGTTGTAAAATTCTTGGACATCACATTGTTTTGTATCTCAGGTTTTAAAACAGCAAGATAAGGATGTTCCACTTTTTCTAGAACCGAAAAAAAAGTTTAATTATAGCCATTCTCGACATGAACTGAATCAAGAATCTATAGAGATCTATTATTAGCAAGACATTCATTTATTTTATGTGAAATGCAATTCAAAATACTTTTGGCAGGGTTTTGTACCTCAAAATCATCGTCAGTAACACCAGAACTAGAAGATTGTGGAATTGAGTCAGACGCCTCCATCAAGATCACTTTCTCTCTCTTTTTATTGGCTTCAATTAAGGCTTTTTCTAATAAAACTTTTGCCTCAGGATTCAGCTCAGTGATAAATTTCAAGGACGATGGCCAAGTCAAAGGCTCAGGAGCAATAGGATTTAACAATAGAGCGCATGCTTCATGTTTGTGCTTCACGGCAACCATGTAAGGTATTCTCCTGCAGAGATATCATGCCATATCAATAATTTATTTGCTTTTACCCGTGAACATGAGAAAATAACTCAGTTCGAAAAAACTTTCACACAATATCAAAATGATAAAGGACAGAATTTCCCAAAGATTTAAGGATGCAAAATGACATGTAACAAATGATGTTTGGTTCAATTGGTGGTATTGCGATTGAATATTATTCCATAGTGACAGCAAAAGCAACATAAAAGTAGCATCTCATATTTGAGGTGTCCACATTCTGCAAGCGTTTTCACCTAAAACATCTCTACTGTGGTATTGCGATTGAACATTATTCCATAGTGACAGCAAAAGCAACATTAAAGTAGACATCTCAAATTTGAGTTGTCCACATTCTGTAAGCGTTTTCACCTAAAACATCTCTACTATATAACGGATTGGCTCATTGATCTCACAGGAATTCTATAGAGACATGAAATTGCCCAGTGAAGCTATCCGAATAATTGCCCTAAACTCTCAATTAGCTACACAAGAATTATTAACAATTATTTAATTTTCATTATAAGACTTAAAACCAGAAAAACAATTAATTTTCGGCTTATATGTGCAATTATTTAAGTGACTTTGAGGGAGATGCATTTGTTTGGAAGAAAGTTCCATTGCTCACCCAGAGGAATCTCTTTGAAGACGATCAGCACCCCAAGCAAGCAATTCCCGGACACAGTCCAAAGAACCACCCCGTGCAGCCAAATGAAGAGGTGTACTCCCTGGGTAGCTGCAAATATTGTCTGTCTTTTTAAATCTGATAAATGCAACAAAATGCTAAAAGAACTAGATTAAAGGTATACCTATATCCACCAGTAGAAGCAAGCACAAGAGCCCCACTGCTCAATAGAACGTGAACACAATCTCGTCGTCTTTGATGAGCTGCCAAATGCAGTGGGGTTGCACCACTTCCATCTCTTATGTTAACAAATCTCGAAAATCCCCTGACCTCCCATTTGAGCACAATAATTAGCTAGTTGTTTTGATCAGACAAACATTGGGGTGTATTAGTATAAGACAACATAGGGAAGACATAGTCACCAAGATTGTGCAACTGGAGTAGAATGGGCAGCAGAAAGAATCAATTGTAGGCAATCTGAATGACCATAGTAGGCTGCATAATGCAAACATGTTCTTCCATGTAATGTATCAAACAACAAAATCTGAAAAAATCCCAAGAAGAATTCATCATTATATTAGTAACTCACCAATAAATACTGGAAAAAAGAAAACAAAGAAGCAAATGCAATGATCATACATTTGCTCCAGCTTGAATCAGTCTTCCCACGCAGGAAATCTTGCCATGCATAGCAGCCAACATCAATGGAGTCTGATCCCAATCCAAGAAAAGCAATGCACATATTTTAGTTTATAAAACAGACAAAAATCTCTGAGGAGAAAAAAATGCATCTCGACTCAAAATTACATAAAAATAACAGGATGAGCTTCCCTTAAACAAGAATCAAACAACACACCTGTTTGTGGCGATTCAAGATATCTGGATTACTACACCGATCCAAAAGCACACAAAGAAGCTACCAAAAGTACGGAACGAAGGAAATTTGATCAAATAACTCAAGAAAATGAGATATACAAATATTCACAAATCACAAAGAACTCACCTCGATCTGCCCCGTTGCAGCAGCCACATGCAGTGCAGAAAGCTTACCATGAACGGTTTTCACTGTCAACAAATTTGGTTTCTCATCGGCCATTGCTTCAACTGTTTCAAGTTCTCCAGTTTGGACTGCAACGAACAGATCATTCTCGCGGAATTGTCCGCAGCTCAGCCCCTGCCCCATTTCCTCGGTATGAAAAGTGTCTTAGCTTGTGGTCAAGGCGCCACCCTCCACGGCGTAGTCGGGGGATGGGGTTATAAAAGTGGCGCGGCAGAGGAAGCGAAAGGTGGGACGAGGGTGAAATGTATAGTATTGAATTGGTCTTGGAGTTTGGACTTGCCCACCAATATTCCGGGCAGCTGACCGGTAGAGTTTTGTAGATTTTCGGACACCTGTCGGAACTTTTAATTTTTGGGATAATTGCAGCAACGGTCCTAAATTTTTAAAAATTTAGCATGTGAAGTCCAAATTGATGATTTCTGTTAGCTTGACCGTTAGTTATCCAAGAAATTGACTTGACCAATTTTAAAATTGGTAAAATGGTAACTTTAAATAAAAGTTAAAAACTAAAAAACAAAGAAACAAAAAAAAAATCAAAAACAAATCACTGTCCATCTTCTCCTTCCCACCCCGACACTGCATCTCGTCCTAAACCCAATCAAATTCATTTGATAAGACATTGACACAGTGTGATGCAAACAAAATGTGAGGGATTCTTTGTTCCGAGATATTGTGTTGATACTATTTTTCGAGGTTGAATATTCGGTTGAGCCCCTAGTTTAAACAATTTTTGCCAAGGATTTTCATGGGGAGATTTGGAAATTTAGGCATATCTATAGGACACCCCCATCGACATCTTTTGACAATCGAGTGGAGTAATTTGTAAATGAGAAGAAGCTCCTTCCTAGTTATTCGATTGTGTTCTATAGGGCAGAAAATGGGGATTTATGTGTCGGTATTCGAAGGGCAAATAAGCGTATTCACGATGGACCTGAGTTGTCTTCACAATGGAACATTGGAGATTTAAACTCTGGCTCATCCATGTATTGGGGCTTCTCCAGTTTTAGGTGAGAAGATGGGAAATGTTAAGAATGGGAATGGAAACTGCGGTTTAGGTTTGAAGGAAATGGGGAAAATGAGAGCTGAATTTGTTATTGAAGCAGCAAATCTTGCTACCAACGGACAAGCATGAGAAATGAGAGTCCAATGTTCTATAAGGAATGGTGGTTTTTTAACTACTGTCGATGGTAGAGGTCGTGTCAGATGTGATAGTATCGGGAGTGATGAGAGGGGGTAGTATGTGTGGAAAGAAGAATATAAACGGTGAATTGTTTTTTATTTTTTGATTTTTTTGTTTTTAGTTTTTTAATTTTAATTTTAATTCAAATTTACCATTTTACCTACTCTAAAATTGGTCAAAGTCAATATATTAGGTCAAATAACGGTCAAACTAATAGAAATCATTCATTTGGACCCTATATGTTAATTTTTAAAGGTTTGGTACTATGACAAAGTGTGCAAAAAGTGATATATTTGGGACCGATGTTGCAATTATCCCTTTATTTTTGGACAATCACTAATTAATATTGTTTTTAGAGAAAAAAAAAACCCTTAATTGTTATAAAAATAATATAACAAGAAGAGAAGAAAATATAAGAGTTAAAACTCAACTGTGTATTTTATTGAAAATCAAGGCAAGCAATTATAGGGTTTAAAATAAGAGTTACAATTAGAATAAAAAAGACTCTCTAAACTAGATAATACTTGTCTATTTATTATGTTAATATTAAATAATCATCAATATTATCTCATTATTTTACAACAATTTGAACTTGTGAATTCTTTTGGAAT
>CAIGRB010022972.1:12900-25040 GCA_903798255.1 Fraxinus quadrangulata
GCTTATAAAATGTGGTTCTATAAAATGTGTGGAAAATGAGTAGTAAGTTGTGGATGCTATGAAATGTGTGGATTAAAAGCATGTTGGACTAGCTTTAAAAAATTTAAGCTTTGCCACTATGTTTGTCTTCTCTCTAATAGCTTAAACTTTTAGTTAAAGTGATTTAACTCGCATTTCTAGAGGATTATCACCATTCCACTGGAGATGCTTGAACATTCTAATAATCACAGAAATAATTTACAGTCATAGTTCAATTTGAACCCTCCTAGGACCATGTTACTACCCTTAAGAGTATGCATGATTACTAGTCTGTTGAACAAATACAAAAAGATTTTTTCAAACCTTGAGCAAAATCTTGGCATTTTCTGTGCCCGAACTTAAATATAAACCAATTAGTTGATCATGATTTTCACCAGAACAAATCATTTCAATAGTGGGCTTTGCGTAATAGAGAGAAAAGATGAAGACCTTCAGCATAGGAGCACTTCTTTTTGTACAACTCTTTCTTTCTACTCATTATTCGGAGGCTAGACTTCAAGCGTGCAAGCCAAGTGGCGACATAATTGGAAAAAAGCCTCCTCCTGGACAATGTAACCAGGAAAATGATTCCGACTGCTGTAAACAGGGGAAGTCTTACCCCACCTACAAATGTTCACCTCCGGTTTCAGGAAGCACTAAGGCAGTTCTTACCATTAATAGTTTTGAAAAGGGTGGAGATGGAGGTGCGCCATCAGAATGTGACAACAAGTACCACTCTGATAACACACCAGTTGTAGCTCTATCAACTGGATGGTATAGTGGAGGGTCAAGGTGCCTTAACAATATCACAATAAGTGCTAATGGCCGAAGCGTAACTGCTATGGTTGTTGATGAATGTGATTCTACCATGGGATGTGATGATGACCATGATTATCAACCTCCATGTCCTAATAACATTGTTGATGCCTCCAAGGCTGTCTGGAAAGCCTTGGGAGTGCCGGAAGATAACTGGGGCGAGTTGGATATTACTTGGTCTGATGCCTAATGTAATTTATCATGTGTTTTGCTTATGACTCTACAGAATGACGATATTATATGTGTGTGTGTCAAAAAATTTGTACTGTTCTATTCCAGTCTCTGGTTCTGTATACATTTACATAACAAAATTATTATAAGATGAAAGATGAAACCTTTTTTTTTTTTTCACAAGAAGTCTACCTCAGAAAGATACAGCACTGTCTTCGACTTAAATTTGGATATGCATAATGTCTTTTTTCGAGATTTTAAGTGTGATTACGGCAGTAAAGTTGAGCAAGCAGCTTGGCACACCTGTTTATCCAAATGCAGGCCAACCCCAAGATTAATTATGGAAAAGAAAAAAATAGTCACTATAGTTAACCCTTACAGCTCTAAATATATGGAAACCAACCTCTTCCTGGAAAAGGAAACAAACAGGATGATGACTCAAACTGTTGTGTTTAAGGCAACATCACGCCTCTTACTATAGTTATTCTTCCATTGCCTCTCAATATAAATACAAATCAATGCCCATATTATGTGTACTGTATACATATAAATATTAAAAAAATGGATGGAAGATCAGAGAACAAAAAAGATCGAACTGTAGGGATGACTGGTCTCTGAAATTTGAGGATCAATCATTAATTGGGCAACAATAATACCAAAGACGTAACACTTTTTTTTTTTTTGCCAGAATCTACTTTCAAAACTTCAGGAAATTTTAAGAATAATCTGATAATTACTTGTGATGTTCTCTTCAGTATTCATCCCATTCACAAAAATATTGTGTTAATTACGTTAAACGAGAATCCTTTTTGATTGGGTCGCATAGCAAGAAGATCATCAGATCAACCAGGAATAATAAAAAAGCTCAACCTATTTTGAAAGTTAACCTAATATCTCATAAGACATTGGTGTTGGTTCTCCACGAATTCGATCTTAATAGAGTTGGGTTTAAAAAATAAATTATAAACTCAACAAAATGTATATTCCAGGCTGCAAATTTGATTTATCATGAAACGTAACTTGGTTGTATTTTCAGAAAAATTGAACTCTATAGTTGCTAGGCCTAGGCTTATGGGAAAAAAATTGTTGAAAATTTACTAAGAAATTTCTGTGAAGTACAGAAACGCGTTGCTGTTACCGACATATTTAATATCCATGAGGATCTATGATGGATTATCGTGTATGATTATTTTATTGATGAAAACGAAAAGTTAACAAGATAAGAGGTTTGAGAGTGTAAAGGTTTAGGTTGAAGTCTTTTCGAAAGTTTTGCAAGTGTAAAGCTTTTGATAAATAATGAATTCAACTTGCACATAATGGGACATGCTGAAGAGTTTATTTAAGTAAATACACAATGACCCTTTAATGAAGTAAGCTATTAGATGAGGTAATTCAACGTTATCATCGACACTGGTTTAAGATCTCAATGAGTTTTAAGTTGATATGAACTCTTACGCTCCTAGTTTCGATTGCTTGTTTGTTGCTTTGTGCTAGTGTTACCATCTTACAGCTTCAGAAAGGTAGAAATTGTGCTTTTTAATTTTAATCTGGTGTGTTAAGAACAGATCAGAAAGAATTGTAGCAGTTATAGCTAAACTGTACAGATTAATTCCCGTTGCATTCAGCACTTGGAAACAGTGAAAGGAAAAAAATGAAATAAAGAGAAAGACGAGGGAAGATTAGAGCTTGAAAATACATTCAAACAGTTGGCCTAAGAATCAGACCAAGTAATATCCAACTCACCCCAGTCATTCATTGGCACCCCCAAGGCTTTCCATACAGCTCTTGAGGCATCAACAATGTTATTCGCAAATGGAGGCTGATAATCATGGTCTTCATCACAGCCCGTGGTTGAATCACGCTCACCAACAACCATAGCATTTACCATTTGGCCATTAGCACTTATGGTAATGTTCTGGAAGCACCTCCTCCCTCCATTGTACCATCCAGATGATAGTGCGATAACTGGTGTATCATCAGAGTGGTACCTCTTGTCGCATTTTGATGGCACGCCACCATCTCCACCCTTCTCGAAACTGTTGAGGGTTAGAACTGCCTTGGTGGTTCCAGACACAGGAGGTGAACATTTGTAGGTGGGGTAGAGCTTCCCTGGAATACAGCAGAAGGAGTCATTATCCTCGACACATTTCCCAGGAGGTGGCTTTTTGCCCTTTATTTTTCCATTTGGTTTGCAAACTTGAAACCTTGCATCTAAAGAATGAGGAGCAAGAGAGACTAGTACAATAAGAAATGCTCCTAAGCTTATTTTCTTCATGATTTTACTTTGTTTCTCTGTGCACAGGTATTGAAAGCAGGATCAAGTACTTGGGTTTTATAATAGTTTGGACCAAAAAAATGTCAAGATTGTGTTCAAGGTTGAAAATATAGCTAAGATTAGTATTCAGTTAAGATTATTAATTAGGTTTAAATCAAATGATCCAAGGATGTTTCAAGTATCAGAAGATTGAAAATGACCCCTTAGTACCTTTACTTATAAGGCCTGCTATATTGTCCTGTATTTCGTCCTGTTTGAAATTTTATTGCTGAAAAATTTTAGGGTGTGTTTGTTATGTAATGCTTGGATAGTATTGTATAAATATATTAACTTGATTTTCCTTTTTAATCATGTCTAGTTCTGTCAAGTCCAGTATACAAGAATTCTATTATGATACACATTCACTAGCCTACTTACCTTTTTCTCTTTGGAAGGTTTTGAGCTGATTCTTGTTTATATAAAAGAGAGTGACAATAGTAATGCTTTGAAATTTGATTTAGGAATTTTGCTATGAAAAAGCGAGAATAGGTAATAAATAATAATAATAACAAGAATACACAGATTTATGTACGGAAAAAATCACGGCAGAAGAGAAAAAATCCACTGTATCAAAGATGGGTACAAAATATTAGCGTTTTGACAGATATATCAAATAATAAAATAAAATCCTAACATACATCACACATATATGGGGTGCGAGAATAATAAAATAGGTTTCGGTCCGATCCTTTCGCTACCACCACTAAAAATTCTCATAATTTTGGTTTCACCACATGTTGCACCATGAGCTTTTCGGGTATGGCCAAACAGAATTCAGGTCACCGTATTCTAACACATTGGTATGTGCCTTTGGATATTGCGTTGGACAGTTCTTTCTGATGCGGGAGCATATTGTTGAGATAGCTTTGAATGCACAGTGTTGCACAATGTTATTACTTAGAGGAGAATTCATGTTATAATTTATATCTTATATAAAAAAAGTTCTCCTCCATAATTTGTTATCTACCTCAACTAGTTCGAGTTCAAATGGTGCAGCAAGAATCTAAGAGGATAAGCTTATCTTTTCACTAGTGTATAATTTACAATTTTGGAGATCAATCCTAGAATCAAAGTGTCTACCTAAAGTTTAATTTATAAAAAAAATATGCCAGTGAATTATCAGCACAACAGGGAATTTATTATACAAAAGTATATTTTCATTCATGCACTAAGGAAATTACTATACAAACAGAATCCTAAACCAACAAATGAGACAACAAATACTAAATATGCTTCGGTATGTATACATAGAGTATCAATTTACAGTACCATAAATTGAGAACACTAATAATTTTACTAGACATCAGACCAAGTAATACCCAAGTCGCCCCAGTTATCTTCAGGCACTCCTAAGGCTTTCCAGACAGCCTTGGAGGCATCAACAATGTTATTAGGACATGGAGGCTGATAGTCATGGTCGTCATCACATCCCATGGTAGAATCACATTCATCAACAACCATAGCAGTTACGCTTCGGCCATTAGCACTTATTGTGATATTGTTAAGGCACCTTGACCCTCCACTATACCATCCAGTTGATAGAGCTACAACTGGTGTGTTATCAGAGTGGTACTTGTTGTCACATTCTGATGGCGCACCTCCATCTCCACCCTTTTCAAAACTATTAATGGTAAGAACTGCCTTAGTGCTTCCTGAAACCGGAGGTGAACATTTGTAGGTGGGGTAAGACTTCCCCTGTTTACAGCAGTCGGAATCATTTTCCTGGTTACATTGTCCAGGAGGAGGCTTTTTTCCAATTATGTCTCCACTTGGCTGCACGCTTGAAGTCTACACTCCGAATAATGAATAGAAAGAAAGAGTACTACAAAAAGAAGTGCTCCTATGCTGAAGTTCTTCATCTTTTCTCTATTACTCAAAGCCCAGTATTGAAATGATTAGTTTTGGTGAAAATTGTGATCAACTAACTGGTTTATATTTTTGTTTGGCCACAGAAAATGCCAAGATTCTGCTCAAGGTACAAAAGAATCCTTTAGATTAGTATTCATGAAAAATGTTAAGGTTGTATAGTCATAAGATCCATACGAGGGTTCAAATGGAACTATGGTTGTCATTTTCTCTGTGATTTGTAATGACAATAACCTTTTATCAAATCAATGCAACAGACATTTTCCTGTCTTGCTGAAAATATGAACCAAGCAATGTCATGTCTTTCCTCTAGAAGTGCATGTTAAATCATCGATTCTAATTTAAGCTATCGGACACGGAACAAACTTCTATGTTTATATTTGTTTTTCAACAAACTTGCAGCCCTTCGTTATAAATGCTTAGCACCCAGACTTAGAATCCATGTTTTCTTTTTTATCGCTAATCTGATATTCTGTGCTTGTTTGGTAATGCTTATAAGTATAAGTAGCAGATCCCGCAGAATGTGTAGATGAAAAATTGGTATTAAGTTGTGAACTCTAAAAAATGTATGAAACGTGTGGATAAAAAAGAATGTTTTGACAATCTTAAATTATAATTTAACGTTCGCAAAACATGCTCTTATGTTAAACTGTCTCTCCTCGAAGCTTCACGTTTTCTCTTGAACATTGTGAATTGCGCTTATTATTAAGATAAGAAAACAAGACAAAAAGGAACCTATCAGCAACAACACAATCTTTTAAGTAATATTGAAAGAGTCAATTTCACCAATCATTGCTCAAGTTTGTGCAAATTTTTAAATAGTTTTCTCATCTATCAGTAACTCAAATTATTAACAATATGGTTGCTCGGTTTCACAATATGTTAGGTTCAGGAGAAGTAGAAAACATATAAATAATAAAGAACAAATTCAAAATATGAGAAAATTAATATAACTCCCCTTTCTCTCTTTTTTTTTTTAAAAAAAAATTAACCATTTTTTATTTATATGTTTTTACTTTATCCAAACGTAAGTGCAAATTCCCTTAACAGTTTCGAGAAGGGTGGAGATGGTGGCACGCCATCAGAAAATGTGACTATTATAAATCTCCCTGTTGTCTCAATATCAACTGATTGATACAACAGAGGGGGAGGTTCCTTAACAAATAAGTGCTACGGTAGTTGATGAATGTTATTCTACTATGAGTTGTGATGTGGCCATGATTACAAATAACGTTGTTGATTCTTCGAAAGCTGTCTGGAAAGTCTTGCAGTGCTTGAAGATGACTAGGGTTGGTTGCACATAACATGGTCCAATGCATAGCATAATTAATTTGCTATCCTGTAAAGTATAGTTAATATGTATGTATGAAAGAGTGTTAAGAATAATATTATTTCACTTGACAGTAGTGTCTTGAAATCAATAGTCCTACTAAATTTGACATCATTCAGAAAATCAATAATTTCACTCATATGGTGCTGCCTAAAGATACTTAAGACAGACATTGATATTCTGATTTGTGGACCAACAAAGAGTTCTATTCATGTTTCTCTGCAAGCAATTGGAAACATGTAGGCATCAGACCAAATTATATCCAACTCGCCCCACTCATTCAATGGCACCCCCAAGGCTTTCCATACAGCTTTTGAGGCATCAATAATGTTATTTGGGAATGGAGGCTGATAATTATGTTTTTCATCACAACCTGAAGTAGAGTCACGCTCATCGACAACCATCGCTACTGTGCTTTTGCCATTTGCACTTACTGTAATGTTTTTTAGGCACCTCCTCCCTCCACTGTACCATCCAGTTGATAGCGCGACAACTGCTGTATCGTCAGAGTGATACTGGTTGTCGCATTCTGACGGAGTGGCACCGTCTCCACCATTCTCGAAACTGTTTAGAGTTAGAACTGCCTTAGTTCTACTAGAAACAGGAGGCGAACATTTGTAGGTGGGATAGAGCGTCCCTGGAATACAGCAGATGAAATCATTACATGTTCCAGGAGGTGGCTTTTTGCCCTTTACTTTTCCACTTGGTTTGCAAACTTGAGACCTTGCATCTGAAGAATAAGCAAGACAGACTAGTACAATAAGAAATGCTGCTAAGCTTATTTTCTTCATGATTTTACTTTGTTTTTATGTATACAAGTACTGAAATGCTGGATGTTGGAATGCAAGCAGATTCGACGAATCGGTTTTTATAATAATTTAGCTGAAGAAAATGCCAAGAATATGCTCAAGGCTGAATATAATCAAATATATCTATGATTAGTATTCAGGTTGATACGGAAGTTTCAAGTAGAACATTGCCTGTGATCATCTGGAGATTGATAAAGACCCTATAGTGACCTTTACTTCTGTTCCAGCTATCTTGTCCTGTATTTTGTCCTATTTGAAATTATGCTGAAAACGTTTAGGGCGTGTTTTGGGGTGTATTACTCCATAAAATTTTGACTTATTTTTCTTTTTTAATCATGTATACTGTCTTGTCCAAAAGAACGATAGACTGGATATCATTCCAACTAATGATCTTATGCATTTCTCTGCAGAAAATACTAATAAACAGTATCTCTAAGAATTCATGTGTCCTCGGATATTGTCTTGGACAGTCTACATCTGATGCGGAAGCATATCGTAGAGTTTCCTTTGAATGTAGTGTTAAACAGTATTACTTAGAGATGAATTCCAGGTTATACCATGTCAGAGAATTTTCAAAAAGAATTTCAATTGGATATTGGGACAAAGATAGAAAATACATATTGAAGGACTTGGGTCGTGCATGCAAGAAAGCTGGCCAAAGCCTTTGCCAGCAATCTGCTGGATGCCATGCGCATGCTGGCATTCAGCACACTCACAGCACTCAGCAGGCTGGCCATGATCAAACTTGCTCTGGAACCAAATTGAAATTTAGGCGAAATGATTTATTAAATACTCAAATCAATCTTATATATAGGAGTACAATACAATCAATAGAAGGAAAATAAATCCTACACTAAAAGGAAAAATATTAATTCCTAACTAATAGAAGGGATTTTTTTCATAATCTGGTATCTAACTTTCATATTCTAACTTTTATGAACTGCACAAAATGGATATCAGTCCAATGAATGATCTTGTGTATTTTTTCTGCAGAAAATCCTAGTTGACAGTATATCTAAGAATTTGTATGTTCTTAGATATTGTCTTGGAGAGTCTGTATCTGATGCGGGAGCATATTTTAGAGATAGCTTTTGATGGTTTTTAAGCAAACAAGAGGAGAGAAAAAACAGAGTTTTCATACATATCATTGCTACTACACGGCTGAGTGTATATATGTTAAACTAGGATACAATTCAAAAATATTTTACCATCAACTATCCTACCTACTACCACTAAATCATACTTGACAATGCACTAACTTGACTAGCCTAACTTTACATCATTATCTAAGTTAGACTTCAACAAAAAAATGTGACTAATTGTAACCAAAAATATTTGTTAAGTGACAACAAAAGCGTCACACACACGGCTACCTTCAAACTCCTCCTTGACACTTTTGTTGGAAACACAAAGACATTTTCTTAGTGTTTTAAACCTGTCCTTTGGTAAGGCCTTAGTCAAAATATCAGCATATTGATCAAAGGAACTGCAGTGCACCAGCTTTACTTCAAGGTTTTCCTGTGCTTGCCTGATTGAATGATATTTGATCTTAATGTGCTTGGTCCTTCCATGAAATACCGGGTTTTTGACCATTGCAACAGCTGACTGATTGTCACAATAGATCACAGTTGCATCACATTGATTATGGCTAAGATTTTCCAATACTTTCCTCAACCAAGTACCTTGGTTAGTTGCCTCTGAAGCTGCAATGTACTCTGCCTCAGCAATCGATTGAGCCACCGTTTTTTTGCTTCATTGAGTTCCAGCAAATAATACTTGATCCCAGATAAAATGCATAACCTGAAGTGTTTTTCAAATCATCTAGGATCCTGCCCAATCACTATCTGTATAGCCAACTAAATCTCTGGTTTCTACATTCCTGAACAAAATTCCCATTTCCTCAGTACCTCTTGCATATCTCAGCACTCTCTTTCCTGCCTGGAAATGAAGTTCACTTAGTTCTTGTCTAAATCTAGATAGAAGATTGGATACAAATGTGAGATCGGGTCTGGTAGAGGTTAAGTACAGCAGACATCCAACAATACATCTAGACACCTTTTCATCTATTTTCTTGGTTCCATCATCCTTCATCAATTTCACATTTTGAAGCAATGGAGTATTTACTGACTTGAAGTTCTCCATATTGAACTTTTTCAACATCTCCCTGACATATTTTCTTTGGCAAACAAATATACCATTTTGAGTTTGGAATATCTCCATGCCAAGAAAATAGTGCATCTCCCCCAAAACTGTCATTTCAAACACCATTTTAAGTTCATCCTTCACCTTCTTAATCATTGAACAGCTGCTGCCAGTAATTAAGAGATCATCAACATACAATGAGATGATGATCACCACTTCTTTTTCTTTCTTTATGTACAGAGTTTGTTCATTCATACTCCTCAAGAAACCAAATTTGCTTAGGTGTTCATCGATTTTGCTGTACCAGGCTCTTGAAGCCTGTTGTAAACCATACAAAGCCTTCCTTAACAAATATACCTTCTCCTCATTCTCTGTAACTTGAAAACCTTCAGGCTGCTCAATGTATATTTCTTCCTCCAAGTGTCCATTCAGAAATGCTGACTTGACATCTAATTGGTATAGCTTCCAGCCTCTATGAACTGCAATGGCAAACAGCAATCTGATGGATTCATACCTAGCTACTGGTGCAAACATGTCATTGAAGTCTACACCATATTGTTGAGCATATCCCTTCATTACCAACCTTGCCTTAAGTTTATTCACTAGGCCATCTGGATTCAGCTTAGATTTATACACCCATTTCACTCCAATTACATGTTTGTCTTTTGGTATGTCAACCAGTAGCCAAGTTCCATTCTTTTCAATCATGTTTAGCTCCTCCTTCATTGTAGCCATCCACTCTTTAGAACTCTCAGCTTCAGCAAAGTTTGAAGGCTCTAATTGAGCTGAATTACATCTGGCATATACATCAGCAAGTGGTCTAGTTCTTAGCACTTCATTTTCAGAGTTTGAATCACTATCAGTTTCCTCTTCTCCTTCATTTACATCAGTGTCAACTGTCTGAGGAATAACATTTGGAACCTGAGGTTGATTGCTTACAGATGATTCCCAGTTCCATGAGGCTTCTTTATCTATTTTGATGTCCCTGCTAGAGATTACTTTCTTGCTTTGTGGATTGAAGACTCTATAATCTTTGGCATTACTGCAGTAACCAACTAGAACTCCAACCTCAGCTTTTTGGCTCAATTTATCCCTCTTCACATCAGGTATGTAAGTGTAACAAAGGCTGCCTAATATTTTCAGATGAGAAACATCAAGTTTTATTCCATACCAGGCTTTAAAAGATGTCTTTTTGTCCAATGATTTTGTAGGCAACCTATTGAGTAAATAGACTGCAGTATTCACAGCTTCGGCCCAGAATTCTTTAGGCACCTTCTTTTCCAACATCAAGCATTTGGCCATCTCCATGAAAGTTCTGTTCTTCCTTTCACAAACACCATTCTGCTGAGGAGAATAAGGAATTGTTAGCTGATGTTGTATTCCCATATCTTCACAGAACTTGTCAAATTGGCTATAGCAATACTCTGTTCTATTGTCTGATCTTATAGCTTTAATTCTACAATTGCTCTCATTTTCCACCAGGTTTTCAAACCTTTGAAATACACCAGCAACTTCAGACTTCAACCTCAGAAAATATACCCAACACATTCTTGTCAAGTCATCAATAAAAAGCACAAAATACTTACTGTCATTTAGTGTAGGTGTTCTCATTGGACCACATACATCGGAGTGAATTAGTTGCAACTTATTTGAGGCCCTTCTTGGCTGATTTTTTTGGAAATGACAACCTAGTTTGCTTTCCCAGTTGACATATTTCACACACACATCCATCATTTCAGTTGATTTCAGGCAAACTTTCAACAAGCTCCAATTTATGCATTTGTTTCAGAGATGTGTAATTAACATGTCCAAACTGTTTATGCCATAAAGAAGATTCCATTACAGTGCCTGCAAGTGCCTGATCATTCACATTTTTCCATTCTAGAGTGAAGCTCCTATATCTCGTTTCAACTGTCATCACTTCTTGATTTTGTGAATCAAATATAGTGCAACCTTAATCCTGAAAGATTAGTGTATAATCTTTCTTAATTAACTGACCAAGACTAATCAAGTTTTGATCTATATTAGGCACATATAGAACATCAGAAATATACTTGATACCTGAAGAAGTTTGCACAGAAATTTCACCAACACCTTTAATTTTCACAAACTCTCCATTCCCAACTTTAACCTTTGATCTGTATCCCTCATATAGCTTTACAAAAATACTGGGATTGGAGGTCATATGGTGAGAACATCCACTGTCCAATAACCAAGTTTCATCGCTGTTGCAAGTCTTCACATTCATGGCTGTAAACAGATGTTCCTCCTGCTGGTTAATTTCTGCAACCTGAGCCTGTTGTGAATCTTGCTTCTCTTTCTGATTTTTGCAAACTTTTTGAACATTTCCAAACTACTTACATATTCTACATTGGACTCCTGGCCTGTACCAGCACCATTTGGGAGAATGGCCAATTTTCTTGCAATGAGGACATGGTGGATAACTTTCATTTTTGTCTGCAGTTCTGTTACCTTCAACTTTCTTCTTTTCAGGCTGTTACTTTTTCACTCCAAAGCTTATTTGAGCTTTATACTTTCCCTTGGCAAATAGGGCTCCTTCAACTTGTTCTTCCCGCCTAAACAACCTCCTTTGCTCAGTAGCTTGCAAGTCATTTATAAGTTCTGATAAGGTTATGGTAGATAGATCTCTATAATCTTCAAGTGAGGAGATTTT
>CAIGRB010023015.1:15099-29906 GCA_903798255.1 Fraxinus quadrangulata
CCCTAATTCACCTCGAGCGTTCATAGTACCTGGAGCATTGACATCGAGCTATCACGATGTATCAAACATACGAGGATTTATTCGCTAGCCATTATGTACCAAGCTTATGTGCATTTACCCCTGATCCTCAAGAACTAGGAGTTCATGCACGGGGGCCAGTGATAAGGTCAAAAATATTCACCCCGAGCACGAGGACGATTGTCCGTTCTCTCAAAAAAGGGGTCCATGTGCTCGAATCTTATTAGGTCATCGGGATACATCGAGGACATCATGTAAGTTCCCCCACGGCATGTGCTTTGGACATCCTCAGGAATGGGGGTCCTCGTGTAATTTTCTTGGCAAAATTTTCCTTCGTAATCTAGCATGAGTAGCCCTAACCTATCAGAGATTCTAGTCATATCCAATTACCTATTAAGGAATCCTAGGTCCTGAAGGAGTCATACCTTAGGGAACTCTTCAAACATGAAAAATGTTGGACATATAGTTATAGTCAAACGCTTATTCCGATAATCACTCCTTAAAATAAGGTTGACAAATTCCACTAGGATTAAAATACTACCCATCACTATAAATATAGGGTCTGGGATCATTATTCAAGTACGTTTTTACACATAATTTTCAGCACGTATATTTTCTTAAATTCTCTAGTTGATTTAAGTATCGGAGGAGCGACGAGAACCCACTTCGACGCCTTGTTTCAGGTACCGAAAGATCTCGTTCGTGCTCATTCTCAGTCGTCAAGCTCGAAAATCACACAAGTGCGATTTTTGGTAGCATCACTACTCATAATCGCACCTTTGTAATGTATTGTCATAAGTAAAATAGTCTTTGCCTTATCAACTTTTTTATATGGGACACACAAATATTTTTCCTCTAACACGTAAACCTCTTCCACTAAGTACACTTTGAGCTCCAATTTCTCATTAATTCGATCATCATTTTTGACAAGTAAATATATGATCTCGATGTTCTCACGAAAAAAAAATGAATTAATTTTGATATTCATTAACAAAGAAACTGATCACACGAAAAATGTCAAAATAGCCTCTATTGAGTAATATTTTCCAACAATCCCCCATATAAATAAAAATTGAGATAGATGCAAAAACTAGAAATATAAAGACTTGGTGATAAAGTTCAATAATCAAAATCTGCATAGGATAGGTAAGTATTATCATTTATACCTTCCATTATGAAAGTATATTTATTAGGTATTATCATACATAGGATATTTTTGAGCTATTCTGCTTTTTGTGTAAATGATAACATAATTTACACAAATTTTTCTATACATTAGGGCTGCACAAAACAATTTCAAAAACGCAAATCGAATCGAAACCTTTTGTTCAGGTGCATGTGGATCTACGATTTTTTTCCTTCAAAACGAACCAAACCGTTTCAAAATGGTCTGGTTTAGGTTTCAATTTTCAAAAATCGTAAAAAATCGAACTAAACCTTTTTTTAAGTTTTTTTAATTAAAAAAATTAGTTTTATTAACTTATAAATTTTACAATTTTTACTTTTCAGAAAAAAAAATACCAATTTAACAATACAAATTACAACCAGTCAAATGAAATAATCATATAAAATAAGTTCATCGTTATTGGCTCATGGTTTTATAAGTCTACAACACATTCCCTGTTCCGATATCTAAACTAAACTAAAATTATTCCCAAATGATATAAATAAATAAAAAAACTTATAATTTCGACAATCTAAATCATAATTCAACAAAACTACGGCAGCAAATCACACCCACAGCTTTAGAAGCCCTAACCTAAATTTTTATTTTTCAAACATTTGACACTTGCCGCTACTGCTAAACGAAATGCAAATCCCAATCGCGAATCGCTAGTCCCATTTTGCTTATTAGTCTGCTAATTTCTACTTGAATAGCCTCCTTCTTTCTTTTCTCTCGATAAGTCTCAAATTCCCATTCAAACCATTTTTTTTCATTGTTCTTTCTTTTATTTGTTGTTTGTGAAATTATTACACACTTGTGATTTGTGATTTGGATTAAAAAAAAAAAAAAAAGAATGTTTGTTTACCTAGGTAATTAATGAATTTGTTTGTGATTTGGAAAGAACGAAAGACGGAGCATATTTATTGTGTAAAAACTGTTAAAGTTCCCCGACTAATACTACTACATTCTACTTTATCAAAATAGTTAGAGAATGAAATTTGTCAATTCCCAATAAACTCGAACTCAATCATTCTTTGTACATCTAAACATATTATGTCAGTCTTTATTTTTTATCTCACTAGTAAGAGGAAAATGAGTTTTACCTAAACTATTACAACAGGATGTGACTCTGTTATGTAACAATATAAAAGGCAAACAAGAAAAGGTAAATAAGAAGGAAGAAATATATACTTGTTCTATTAACATCTTTTAGCAAACAACATTAAAAATAATTTATTAACTAGTTTCATGGGAAAAATGAATGTAATTTAACATTTAACATTATTAGTTCTAGTTTAAACTTATATGTCAACTTTTTTTTTTTAAATATATTACTATAATGTTGATAGGTAATAGCAAATTATGGTTTGATTTGATTTGGTTCAAAAAATAAAATTGTTTAGTTTGGTTTGAAAAAAATTCCAAGCCACATGAAATGTTTTTAGTTGAAAATATGGCACAAACCGTCCAAATCGAACCACGTTCACCCCTACTAAACATAATTCAATTCTAATTATTATGTATGTATGTGACCATGAACATATCCCTAATTCCACAAAAATTTCTAGGAATTAAAGGACTCCTTCCCCATAAATACCCATTCACAATTAAAGATAATGATACACAATTCTAAATCCTAGCTACAACTTTGTATATTTGTCTCTCTCACACCCAATCTCCTTATAAATTATACCGACAATTGACTTTATCGTCAAATTACCGAAGATCCTTGGTCTTTTTCTTGGAATCACAATCTTGGTGCCTAATGGATTGTGTGTGAGTGTACAAATAATATATGAGTGGACACATCAAGGACATGAAAATTTAATCTCCTATGAGTTTATTCCCTTGTGTGATTGGATTTTCTTGTAGAGATTGACTCTTAACATTTTCATTTATGATCCCCAAGGATTAGTGTACTGATCTTTAGGGATTGATAAGATAATTTTTTATCAAATATCTCTTGCCTAAAGTATATCCAAGTCCGAACTCAATTAGAGCCACTGTATTTGGGATGAATGTACCTCGTTTTCTCAGAAGCAGTGTTGACCACAACATAATTGACCAAAATGATGTGAACACAATAGATAGAAAAATTAATGAAGCAATGACAATAATTCCCAACATATTGACCCGAGTTGGGGAATAAGATCGACTTTTTTGAGCAGGGAGCAACTACACAACAAGTATGCTTAAACCCAATTTCTTTTTGGGTCTTTCTTTCCTAGGATGCTCTTAGAGCAGGGTGATTTTATGCCTCATTCTTCTTCTTATTCAAGTACTAGATCATCTATAACGAAGCCTGGCATATTTATACGTCCTAGTCACCTTCACCTACTGGTTACTTGAGTGCTTTTCCCTTATCCTTCGTCTTTCAGGAGTTTTTTAGTTGATGATGCCTTTGCCGGAGGGAGGATGTTATTTGAAGACCAAGGGAACGACCCTAATGTTTATCAATGGCTACTTTGTATCTCCACTGGTTTGCCAATAGGCATATGTGTCGGAGCTATTTTTGGTGGTGTATGGTACTTAGTTTGCTAGGGACAAGGGTTGGCACAATCTATGGTTAGTGATACGAGTTATGTGGTTCAGCTCCTAAGCTTGAAGCGGCACTCAGTCCCATGGGTTATCTACAGTGGAAGTGAATGTTTACCCTTCTAATCAGGTTGAAGTGAATATTCACTCTTCTAATTATACTAGTTTTTAGCCATGCAATGCACGGGATGTGTTTTTTAAAGGTATTGTTAATGTGTCAAATGTTAATGGAAATTCAATCCATTTTTAAAGGTCAGAAATATATAATAAAGAATTAAAGCAAGAAAGGGGAATCAAGGACACACTTCCCTTGTGAATTCCATCTCATTATCTGCTGAATCCCAACTACTTTCATTGTCATCACCAAAAGTGGTCTATCTTTTCAAGTTGTGCTTATCCTTGGCGGCTACTAAGGAATTTCCCATGTATCCAACATGCTCCTTGAATTCTTTTCTGACCACATCTAACACGACATCACCATATCGATCACACAATAATCTGAAATAACCAAGAAAGATTTTAGCATGGATATAGAGCATTTCTGCAACAGCTTAAAACAGAATGATTATTTCATTCCGATTAACAAAGTTAATTGGATCAACACAAGTATTTGAGTCAAGAAATCAAAAAAAAAAAAAAAGTGCAAGGAGCATTACTTGGGGAAAAACCTTTTCAGGTCAGCCTGATCAACCAGAAGCCTTATTGAGATTGCTTCAAGTTGATTATCTCCGGTGAATCATAGCAAGTAATTAGTTAGTCTATGTAATAACAGTGCCACTATACAAATGCAAATTAATTAGTAGTGGAACATATCAATCAAAATTCAAAAAAAGAGCTGAAAATAAAAGAAATACTTGTTACAAAATTAAAATTTAGATTTTTGGCACCAAGCTGTGTGGATTCGAGACAGCTTTTACATTAAGTACTCTTGACTAACCAAGCATTTCTCATCCTTCAAATCGATGACTGACAACTCTTCATTTGAAACCTCTTTCTGTGTCCTTACTATGGCATCTTGTGCGTTAATCTCGACTCCTTGAATTGCTAATCTTTGTAATAATGATATTTTTGATGCATGATACTCATCCTCTGAAATATATTTGGCATAGAACAGCTCCTACAAGAAAGCCACATAATATCCTTTAATTTTGATATTTGCACAAACATAGATGAATTAAATTTGGAAGCAATATATGAATTAAATCTAGTTCATGCAATTCAAAGTGGGCTTTGTGCAACCATTCATTGTTTGTTAGGCAGAGAAGAAATAATTATTCGTTTTAGTGAAATTTTGTAATATTAAGTTCAGAAAATGAAGTTTATCTTACTCATTCTCATTCACTCAATTGTTTTTTTTTTTCTATATAACAATTCATAATATATAAAAAGGAATATGCTCACTTGAGATGTCTCCAAGTTTTTGATAATATTTATTGCCAAACTTATCAAGACCCATAAGCAATGACCCTAAGAAGTGAATTTCATTTGCCTGAACTAATAGAAAAAAAAAGGTAAAATTTCAGTTGATGGCTGTCATTATGTAATCATCTCATATGTTACATCTCCTTATATAATAATAAATGGTTTGTACTTCTAAAACTTAGTTTTGGATTTTGTTTGAATTGTTGAAGTCTTCACCAACCTTTACATGACCAAGTTGTGTTGCATTCTTGAATTGGGAATTGGAATATGGCGACCTGCTTTGAAATGTTGGAAGAACCATTCTTCAACAAGATTCAATGGTCCATAAATGTAAACTGGCTTTAGAGAAGTAAAATTTATGCCTCTTGATTCCAACAAGCTCTCCGTCTCAAGCTTTTCCTTATATCGGCCTCAATATTTCTTTTGTGATGCATGCCAAATATCGAACCCATAACGTGTGATAAGAGGTGGTCACCAAAGTCACTGCTTACGTATCTGAGAAAAACATAACACTGGTTTAAAATATATTTTCCTTTTTCGCCTATTTTCAATTGGAAAAGGAAAAAGGTTAAAAAATATTCATTCACTTACCTAACCCTTAACTAGTCATTCCCTTTATTGGAAATAGAGGGGATGCTTAAGAGGAGGAAGTGAATAAAATGATGTTATTATTTAACAGTGCTCAACATACTTGCGATTGCACATACAAATAAGATACATAAGTAATTCAAGAATACAATCAATAATACTCAGAAAAATTAAGTCACATTTCTCATCTAATTTGAAGAGCAAGTATGGGGTGAAGAGGATAACCTATTGCATGGAAAGGCTGGACACTTGGAATATTTGACATCTAAAATGAAATAAAAGATGAGACAAGCTTTATTGATAAAGATAAATCAGATCCCATACTTTGAATATATTTCATGAATATATGGGTATATGGTCATCAAATATGTGTGGTATTAGGAACTTTAATCTTCCTTCGAAGTATCCCTTCAACTTCAATGCTTTCATACTTCTCATTTATTGCTTTCAAAACCAGCTTCAGGTCTTCTATTTAAGTTTTATAGTTTTCATTCTCAATTTGAATTGACAATAGCTATTCTTTGGCTTCCCTCACCTCTAAAGAAACTTCATGCAAGGTTGATGCTAAACTTTTCATTGCTTTCTTGTGCTTCTCTTCTCTTTTTCATCCCTAAAATTTTTCAAGTCATTTATGAGCTTATGTTTTTCTTCCAATAAAGTTTGCACACTGTCAGTTGCAAGTTTCTCATTGTTTGAAGCCTAAATTCTCTCTTCTTTAATAGTTTCTAGCTCAGACACATCATATTCAACTTTTTTTACCATTTGAGAAGCTTATTCCTTGGCTAGTTCAAGGTTGCATTATGATTCTTCAAGATCCTCCTCCTGTTTTCTAATTGTGATTTCTAGCAATCCCACTTTTTTTTTTAGGAATGCGATCTCAAATTCTGCATCGTGCAATGAATCATTGCTTCCTTCAAGTTGTCTTATGACAGATTCCATAGATTTTAAAACAGATCTCTCCAATTTCTTTACTTCTTCTGCCTGGACTTCTAACTCATGAACCTTCTTCTGCTACTCCTCTACTAAATTATGTGCATATGATTGAGCCATTTATGCAGCCTTCAAATCGATATTAAGTTCATCTGGCAATCTCTGGCAATCTCTCCTCATTAATATTTGCCCTTTCAAGTTCTTGTCTCAGAGAATCAATCTCCCATTTCAGTACTTCCACCAACTTGCTGTTCTCAATAGATTCCACTTAGATTTGCTCATCAAGCATGGATTTCAATTGAACCATATTGCAGAAAAATCTCCACTTTTTCTACATGAAGTTTTTTTCATCAGCGACCATAGCCAACTCTTACTTCACCTTATCAAGTTCCTAATTGGCAGATAGGAGAGCTGCTATATACAATGCATGTTGGTTTCTCATTGCTTCAATATACCTCTGTCATTCATCATCCTTGTTTTGGGTTGCTTCAATGCCAGCTTGTTCCATCTCAACTGCTCTAAACTTTTCAATCTCAATATTCTCTTAAGCTTGCTTTTGAGCAGCCAAAGCCTCTCCTAGTTTCCCATCCGCTTCCCTAGCTAACCTTTATGCCTCAATAGTTCATCAAAATTTTTTGTTTTTTCTTTCTCAACCAAAACTAATTCTCCTTGGCCTACTTAATATTTTTCCCAGTGAGATTTAATTCCTCTTGAAGTTTCGATATCTTTGAAGTCCAAGCTGGTTTTTTCTGAGAAAAAGAAAGATTCAAAGTCAAGCAGTACAATAATCCAACAATGGCAAAATTTTAACCACTACTATAACCAAATGCAATCATTCAATATGAAAAGGTACTATTCCATGGTTGAAAAGAATTTTACTGAAACATACATTAGGTGTTCCGAAAACCTCTCCATTTTTTGACAAGGACCAAGTCACAAGCTCTTCATCGCTCATGTTACTATTTGTTGGTCCTTCATCAAGTGCCACTTTTAGAGCAATTTGGCATTTAGGAGCCTCCTTTGATTCTTCTTTGTTTTTTCTTGTCTTTTCCTTGATTTCGGCATTGTTAAGTTTATAGGTCATCAAAGTTCTATAGAGTTCTTACAAGGGATACGTATTCACATCCTCGGTGTTCTCTATCAACATCCTTAAAGGGCTCCATTCCTCCGAGAACGACCTAAGCATTTTGCTTACAAGTCCACCATCAGTAAATTTATGATCAAATCCTTTTATACCATTTACAATATCAGTAAAACGAGTAATCATATCAACAATAGATTCATCTTGTTTCATAAAGAAATTCTCAAATTCTTTGACTAACATATTAATTTTCGTTTCTTTAACTTTAGTAGGACCAACATGAGTAAATTCAAGTGCATGCCAAATATCATATGCGGATTCACAAGTACTAATACGTTTAAATTCATTTGTATCTAATGCATAATAAGGATAATTTTCTTTTGTCTTCTTCATCGTACTTTTCTATAGGTTTAGGGGTAATTTGATCAGGTTGACCGTCTATCTTAATGGTCTTGGTAGGCTTATAAGGACCATACTCAACAACTTCCCAAATGTTGTAATCAATTGATTGAATGTAAATTATCATCCTAGCCTTCCAATAATTGTAGTGTGTGCCATCAAAGAAGGGAGGTCGATTTGTAAAATGCCCCTCATGATTTTGAAACATTGGGTTAGCCATCACTCAAGATTGTGAAATCTTTGAAAATGAGTACCCGCTCTAATACCAATTGATAGTCCGTGAATAACTAACCAAGAGGGGTGAATTAGTTTTTAAAACTTTTTGAAAAACTAACTTATGATCGAGTACGTGATAACAAGATAGATTAATTCAAATAGTAAACACGAATATAAAAGAAATAAGTAAACAGAGATAAAAGAGTGCAAACGATATAATTATAGAGGTTCGATCCAACATAAAGATCTATGTCCTCCGTTACCAAGCTCTTCGACACGAGTAAGGCCAATTTCACTATGTTGATTCACTTGTGGTGCAATCCAACCCTTTACAAAGCTTTCGGTGATTTACAAGTAAGAAATACCGATCCTTTTACAACATTGAGCTTTCCAAGAACTCAAAACAGCCCACAAGTTTAAGGAGAATTGAATTTAAAATTCGAAACCTCTCTCTTAATAAATGATATAATCACAATTTAAGTATCAAGAGAGATATTTGCTAACACATTAACGGATAGGAATGAGTGGAGCTCAAGTGTTAGGTTTAAAAAAACTTTGATGTGTTGAATGATTTTCAAGAATTGATTTAATCAAAATCTTTCAAAACAAAACGATTTGATAATAATAAATAGGATGAGAAATTAATGCTATTTTTCTTAAAATAATCTCACTTTAATGCTCTCTAGTTGTTGTAATGAATGACAAGTGAGTTGGTATTTATAGGAGTGAGAAACGGCAACTTTTCTCCCTAATCGGATGACTCAAAAAGTGGCCATTGAAAATCAGTCAGAACGTTTGAATTTTTGACCGTTGCTGACAAACCGGACGTCCGAACCAGATGGCCAGAAACTTTTCTAGTACAATTTTTTGTTTTGTTTGCAACTTTGTAATTTTTGCTTGGCATATTTACTTAATACTTTAAGGTAAGTAATGCTTAGTATGATTGAAAATTAAGTCATAGTCATTATCTTAAAAGAAGATATTTTTCATGCAAAAATGTTTTACGAAATGAATTTTTCTTGTTCATCAAAATCCTTCACTTGAGCTTTCAATGTGTCACTTCTAAGAATTAAAGTGTTTTACATTTACAAACAAGCTAAAACATCTAGTTCCAATATCTTCGATTGATTTGACGCGAGTGCTCAATTTGAAATGGCGNAGGCCATATTCAATGACTTCTCAATTATTATTATCTATTGATTAAATATAAATTATCATTCTAACTTTTCAATAATTAAATTGAGTGCCATCAAAGAAGGGAGGTCGATTTGTAAAATGCCCCTCATGATTTTGAAACATTGGGTTAGCCATCACTCAAGATTGTGAAATCTTTGAAAATGAGTACCCGCTCTAATACCAATTGATAGTCCGTGAATAACTAACCAAGAGGGGTGAATTAGTTTTTAAAACTTTTTGAAAAACTAACTTATGATCGAGTACGTGATAACAAGATAGATTAATTCAAATAGTAAACACGAATATAAAAGAAATAAGTAAACAGAGATAAAAGAGTGCAAACGATATAATTATAGAGGTTCGATCCAACATAAAGATCTATGTCCTCCGTTACCAAGCTCTTCGACACGAGTAAGGCCAATTTCACTATGTTGATTCACTTGTGGTGCAATCCAACCCTTTACAAAGCTTTCGGTGATTTACAAGTAAGAAATACCGATCCTTTTACAACATTGAGCTTTCCAAGAACTCAAAACAGCCCACAAGTTTAAGGAGAATTGAATTTAAAATTCGAAACCTCTCTCTTAATAAATGATATAATCACAATTTAAGTATCAAGAGAGATATTTGCTAACACATTAACGGATAGGAATGAGTGGAGCTCAAGTGTTAGGTTTAAAAAAACTTTGATGTGTTGAATGATTTTCAAGAATTGATTTAATCAAAATCTTTCAAAACAAAACGATTTGATAATAATAAATAGGATGAGAAATTAATGCTATTTTTCTTAAAATAATCTCACTTTAATGCTCTCTAGTTGTTGTAATGAATGACAAGTGAGTTGGTATTTATAGGAGTGAGAAACGGCAACTTTTCTCCCTAATCGGATGACTCAAAAAGTGGCCATTGAAAATCAGTCAGAACGTTTGAATTTTTGACCGTTGCTGACAAACCGGACGTCCGAACCAGATGGCCAGAAACTTTTCTAGTACAATTTTTTGTTTTGTTTGCAACTTTGTAATTTTTGCTTGGCATATTTACTTAATACTTTAAGGTAAGTAATGCTTAGTATGATTGAAAATTAAGTCATAGTCATTATCTTAAAAGAAGATATTTTTCATGCAAAAACGTTTTACGAAATGAATTTTTCTTGTTCATCAAAATCCTTCACTTGAGCTTTCAATGTGTCACTTCTAAGAATTAAAGTGTTTTACATTTACAAACAAGCTAAAACATCTAGTTCCAATATCTTCGATTGATTTGACGCGAGTGCTCAATTTGAAATGGCGCAAAATTTCTCTCCAATTGTTTTGGCGTGAGTCCTTTGGTCGATTAATCAAGATGAAAATCGATCATTCACAAACATACTTTGTTTGTAATAATCAAAACATAAGATCAACTATAGATCAATAATTTTTCCCTTTTTTATCATGACAAACAATAGATGATTTACAATAAGAAGAATACTTTATCTCATATGATTCATACATTTACAATACTCTTCGCCCTATATTTTATAGATCAACCATTCCCCATTTCTTATACACATTAAGCATTCATATTATCGTTCATATGTTTCCCCTTTTTGGATAAGCAAAAAGAACATGAAGTAGAGAAATATATATGGGAAGACAGAGCAAAACATAAGTCAAAGAAATCTCAAGGGAAAATAGTATTATGCAAAGAAAATTCATAACGAAATATTCAACATGTAGCAAATAGAAAATGTTAACATGAAGCGAAATGTAAAAAAACATCCATAGTAAAGCAAGTAAAGATAAAATCCATGAAAAAGGAAGATCAAACTAGGACTAGGACTCCGGAGGAGGTGGATGAGGAAACTGAGCATAGAAGTGGGCGTAGAAGGCATTTTGCTAATCCCGCAGCACTATCGTTTGTTGAGCTTGAATGGCTTCCTATTGAGCTAGCACCCGATGGAGCATTCTGCCAAGACCATCAACCGCAAATGTGAAAGAGTCAATGCGGCCATTCAAAAATTTGCACTGATCATCGATGAATGTAAAGCTTCTACCTGAGGAATGAGGGATGCTGGACCCCAAAATGTCGTGAAGAAGGACATGGGGTTCTGGTACATAGTCGTCGTCACCTTCATCATCACCCTCAAAGGGTAAAGTCGATGGACCCGAGGTGGGGTTGAATCCCTTGGTATGTGCCACTTACTGACAATGTTCTTTGGTATTTTTATGCGTTTAAGTGTTTTGATGTTGATAGTGTCGGTGGTTTTAAGTTGGACAAATGTTTCATCATCTAATGAGACGTGAAAGTGTTTGAAAATCTTTGTGAGAATCATGCCATATGGTGAAGCTTTAACATTTCGTAACGAATGGACAAGCTTCATGAATCCTAATGCAATGGTTGGGAAATCAATTTTCCTACCAACAAGAAAGTAATCGAGAAGAAAGAGATCAAATGAACTCACTTCATCCCGATGACCTTTTCGAGGTAGGATAACATTTGCATTTATATTTTGTAAAACTTTGCATGGAAGATATAATTGATGTGCACTCACTTTGGTGTTTCAAAAAACTTCCCGGTGTCTCAACGACAAACCTTGGTAAGATCATAGCCGTCGAGTGTGGGATGTGCCTTGTGTAGAAGAATTTGTGTTTCACACACTTCAAGTTCCAAAATGTCACGAATGAGTGCTTTGTTTATAACAAAACGTTTATTTTTAACCAAACATGAAATGTCATTAGAACATGAAATCGACATATTTTTGTAAAATTCTTACATGAGTCGTGGGTATGCATGCTTTTCTAATGTTGCAATTGAAATCTATCCCATATTTTCAAAAAGTTCCTCGATATGAAATACAAGTGCGTCAATAGTAAAATCCATAAAGTCAACATTTTTACCTATCAAAATGGGTGATTTTTTGAATGGGTTGGCCGATACCTCGATTTTCAAATCGAACTCTTCATCAGATGAAGAAGGTGGAGTGCGCCTTACCGTGCTTTTGAGCCTTTTTCCCGTCTGTCTAGAACTTGCCATGGTTGAAAATTGAGCATGAGGGGGGATAACCTTTGGTTCGAGATTTTGGGGTAAAAAGGGAGTATAGGAGATGAAAGTAAAAATTTCTTGAGAAATATGGATGTAAAAGTAATGAGTTTTCGAATTTAAAGGTTAATTGATGATTTGAGATGGAGGATTAAGTGATGGAGAAGAGATTTAGGGAGAGAAATGGTGGAAAAGTGGAAGAGAAAATGGCTTGTTACTTATTTTTTAAAAACTCCCCAAACATCGAACTGGAACTGAACCGGACGTCTAGTTCAGCCATCCAAATGTCCGGACCATCCGGTTGGATCCAGACATCCGGTTCCTCGTCCGGATGATTTATTTATTTCTTTTTTTTTAAATATGATGCACACGAATTAAGGTGAAAAAAATAGAAACATATAAGAGCATGTAGTTTCAATCATGTATTTCAAATTCATCAGTTATGCCTAAACCTCTTCTAAGATATGGGAATCGATCAAGAGCTGAGGTTTTGTGAAGATATCGGCCAATTGATTTTTCGTGTTTATGAATTCTAGCACAATATCACCCTTTTGAGCATGGTCTCTAAGGAAGTAATGTCGAATTTCAATATGTTTCATCCTAAAGTGCAAAATAGGATTTTTAGATAAGTTAATAGGACTATTGTTATCATACATGATGGGGGTACGATCAAAGGATAAGTGATAATTACTAAGAGTTTGTTTCATCCATATAACTTGTTCACAACAACTTGCGGCTGAGATATATTAGGCTTTGGTGGTAGATAATGCAACAAACTTTTGTTTCTTGCTAAACCATGATATAAGTGCAAAGCCTAAAAAATGACATGTTCCGCTAGTGCTTTTACGATCGATTGTGTAGCCCGTCCAATCGGTATCCGAATAGCTAAGTAGATCAATGTGAGTGCCCTTAGGATACCAAAGTCCTAAAGTTTTAGTACCACTAAGATATCTAAAGACTCGTTTTACGGCCTTAAGATGTGATTCTTTAGTATTTGATTGAACTCTAGCACATAGACATACACTAAACATAATATCAAGTCTACTTGCGGTTAAGTGAAGAAGGGATTCGATCATACCTCGATATTTTGTTATATCAATAGACATACCTTGTTCGTCCTTGTCAATTTTATAGATGAACTCGTAGGGGTGATCATTGACTTCAAATCACCCATTTCTAATTTCTTGAGTATATCCAAAGTGTACTTACTTTGATTGATGAAAATTCCATAACAAGTTTGCTTAATTTGAAGATCGAGGAAGGATTTAAGTTCTCCCATCATGCTCATTTCAAATTCCATGCTTATGCACTTAGAGAATTCTCCACAAAGATGAGTATTAGTGGCACCAAATATAATATCATCAACATAGATTTGAACAATGATTATATCGTTCTTATGAGTTTTGAAAATGGTGGTATCCACTTTTCCTATTGAAAACCCATTTGAAATTAGAAATTTGCTCAATTATTCGTACCAAGCCTTAGGAGCTTGTTTTAGACCGTAGAGAGCTTTTCGAAGTTTAAAAATATAGTCCGGATGTTTGTGATTTTTAAACCCGGGTAGTTGTTCAACAAACCCTTCTTAAATAAAGTCATTAAGAAAAGCACTTTTGACATCTATTTGATAAAGAGTAATTTTTTTATGACAAGCAAATGGAAAAAGTATGCAAATGGATTCTAATCTAGCTACCGGTGCAAATGTTTCTTCAAATCGATGCCTTCTTCTTGATTATAACATTGGGCCACTAATCTAGACTTATTGCGCACAATTATCCCGATTTCATCACGTTTATTTCTAAAAACCCATTCGTTACCAATGACGGTTTGATCATTTGGTCTAGCAACTAAATCCCAAACATGATTTCTTTCAAATTGATTTTTATCTTCTTGCATACCTAGTATCCAAAATTCATCAAACTCAGCTTCTTTAAAATTCGTAGGTTCAATTTCTGAAATGAATACACAACTACCAAGATGATTTCTAAGAGAGATTCAAGTGGTGATAACTTTGGATGGATCGCCTATTATTAATTCCTTTGGAGGAGATGGAACAAACTTCCATTCCTTTGGTAGCGGGGATCACTTTGAACCTCGATTGATTTTTCTTCACTTTCTTGAACATTGTGTTCCTTCGTTTGTTTTTCGTTAGGCACTTCCTTGTTTTGGTCTTGAATGTTCATTTGTTCAAATGGATCTTCCAAATTTACATCATCATCAATACCTTTCTCACGATCGAGTGAGTTAGTTTCATCAAATATG
>CAIGRB010023023.1:0-10769 GCA_903798255.1 Fraxinus quadrangulata
ACATTGAATATGAAATAAATAACCACTGAAATCAGGTTGCAGTACTTTGCACAATTTATCCTTAACTACCTTATTAACACTAATATTATCGAATGTAAATGAATGAATTTTTCTCTCGCAATATTATTCTCTAATAATGTTCATAATAGCGTTATACATGTTGTTAGCATTGTGAAGGAGCTCAATAATTTTAAAAGCAATAATTTTTTTATACATATAACAAAGGAGGTCTACGTAGTGTACAGTTGCACTATATAACCTCTTTTATTAATTCATTCCTATATATCTGAAGTTAAAGATATAACACCCTCATATTTTTCTAAATCGACAATTAATAGTTTCTTTATATGAAGAAAATATTGTATTGTATCTAAACGAATAGTGTTTCGACTTATCCCAACGTATCTGAGTTGAAGATATCTTTTCACGTACGAGACGAAATGTTGGTTGTCCGCTATTCCTAAAGGCAACTCAACAGCAGCAACGGACTTCACAATTCTCATTCGAGCTTTCTCCTTCGAATACATTCATGCAGAAGTGGAGTAGTAGTAGAACTGGTGCCTGGACTACCAAATTGCGGTTGCATCTGACAGACATAAAAAAGCCAGTGTTGGCTGCAAATGCTGAGTAGTGATGGTTAAGGTAGGTGGTTTCAATACCTTTTTGTTATGACAATCATTGTTGACAGTATTTACATACTACTTTAGATTCTACAACTCCATCGACCACATGACCTGCTTGAATCAGTTTAAAATGATTCCAACATTTTGCCTGTTTTTACCTTTTCGCTTCCCTATTGCATTGGGAATATCTAATTCATGTTCATTCTCTCGCTTCACGTTGAAAATATTAGTGTTATCCAAATCAATTGGATTACTGCTTCCATGAGCATCAAAATCCGAAATATTTTCGGGATTAGGTACTTCGTTTAACCAGCGAATTCATTCTGAAATTGACGTTGCAGCGTGATAGGTGATTCACCTTCGATACCAAACAAGCCTTCAACAAATGAGCGTTCATCTATTTGTGAATTGATATAAAATGTATAGTAAGCAACAACTCAAGAATTGAAAGAATGTTGATGTGTAAGATTGTAATTGAAAATTTGTAGTGTGATAATTGATATTGCATAATTGAAATTGAATGTAGAAGTAGAATTGAGAAATGAATGTATATTATGTAGTAGTCTAGAAGATAGATTGTAAAAGCAAGATTATAATGTAAAATGTAGAAGAGATTAGAAGTAGAGAGTGAGAGTTGTGTGAAAAAAAAGGAGAATATTATGGGTATTTATATGGGAAAAAAGAAGGGGAAAAAATTTAAATTTAGTGACTGTTTTGGTCACTATTGAAGTTTAGAAAATGGTTACTAAACTTACATAGTGACTGAAATGATCACCAAAAAAGGCGAGCCACGGGCCTAATTACGAGCCCACGAGCCGATCATGTAGGGACGAGCGAACGGACTGGGCTTGCGCTCGGGCTTGTCATTTGACACCCCCGAGTCGATGAGTCGCTGGGCCCATTTGCCACCTTTAGTTGCGGCCGCATAAAAGCAGCCATCTCTCTAATTTACGCCATGTTGCATAAGATGCGACCGCACCCCTTATTCACATAGCTTTTTGATTGGGACCGCATAGCTTCCAGATTGGGTATCTTCTTTCTTCACTTGAATTATGTTCTCCCATCTTCTTTCCACTTCCGAGCCCAACATGAAACTGGTCCCTTTCCTTGTTATGATAGATATTTCGTCCACCATACCTTCAGCAAGTAATCTCATGGCTTCCTTGACCTTCTTTACTTGTGATCTAGTCATTGGTTCTTTTTCCAAACTCAATGGGTCTTTGTTCTTGCTAGTTCTCGTCCTATAGTTCTCTTCACAATGGTAATTTCATTGCCAGAGACAAAGGTACTAGTGCATACCTTAAAATTGTCTTGAAACTTCTCCCATGCTTTGAGAATTTCGAGTTGAAGCAATTTTCTCTTCGACAAAATGCCCATGTTGATGCTTTATCAAAGTTGGCAATAGCAAGGATTCAGAACTTTTCAAGATCATTCCAATTGAACACCTCTCCTAACCCTCAATCTCAATGAGAAAATATATGATATAGATCTGAAGCACACCGGCCTGGATGTGACAAATCATTGCATTCCTCAAGAATTAGGTCTTACCAAATAATAAAATTGAAGCCCATAAGCTTAGGAGAAAAGACACTCATTTTGTTCTACAAGACAATGTCCTATATAAGATATGATTCTCATTCTCTCTCCTTCGATGCACTGGAAGAGGAGAAGTGACCTATTTCATTCGAGAAATCCACGGAGGGATATGCGGCAACCACTTCAGAGGACTAGCACTAGCTCACAAGGTGCTTAGAAAGGGATTCTATTAGCCTACCTTGAAAAAGAATGCACTTCAATTCATGCGAAAATGTGACAAGTGCCAATGTTTCGCTAGTGTGCAGAGACAACTGTCCTAAAAGTTTACAGTGGTATCCAATCCTTAGTCATTTGCCAAGTGGGAGGGATTGACCTCATAGGCCCTTTTCCAAAATGAATATATAGTGCTAGCTATGCTATTGCCGTCATAAACTACTTCACAAAATGGGTCAAACCAGAATCCCTAACCAAGATCACAGAGGTAAATATTTCTAAGTTTCACTGGAAGAACATAATATGGTGGTTTGGTATTCTCCATTCAATCGTATCTAATAATGGCAATAAATTTGGTAACAAAAATGTTAGGGACCTACGTACTGAGTTATGAATCAAAAGAACTTCTCGGCACCTCATCATTCTCAAACAAATGGTTAGGTCAAAGATATTAATATGGCTATCAAGTATACTCTAAAAAGGAAACTGGTACCTTAAAAGGAGAATATGTTGATGAGCTTTCCAAAGTACTCTATGATATATGCACAACCAGTCAAACTACTGCTGGGACTCTATTTTCCATGACTTTTGGGTGAAGCCATGAGTCCAGTGCAAGTAGTGGTACATCACACCATCGTATCCATTTCAATGAAATATCCAACGATGAACTGAGGATGTACGAACTTGAATTCCCTAAAGAAAAGATGGATGATTCACAAGCAAAACTCATCGTGTACCAATGCAAAATGACTTATTATTATAAAGGGAAAGTAAAGAAAAGGGGATTTCACATATACTACCTCGTGCTTCGAAAATTTTTCTTGTCCTCTAAGAAGCCAAACGTGGGAACATTAGGACCCAAATGGAAAGACCTATACTGTATCAAGAAAGAGCTATACCTTGGTACCTACAAAAATGAAGACTTGGATAGAAAGGTACAACCTCATCCGTTGAACATTGATCATATAAGGTGATACTACCAGTAGAAGTTATCTAAATAACTATAATGTTTAGCTTCAAATTATGTAAATATGCTTTTATCTCATGAAATTAATTTCTTGCAAAGTAATATCACATCATTACCCTCCCCTTCATGGATGAACATCCACCATGAAGAAAGCCCTTAAAGAGGTGTGTGACATTCCCAATGGGGTCACCTCTTCTAAAGATGTCCACTTTGAACAGAGAGGTGCACGACATTCCCACAGGTGTTACCTCTAATTCCTTCGAAGGTGATGCTTTTCATGGATGAAACATCCACTATGGAAGAAGCCCTTGAAGAGGTGTATGACACTCCCAATGGGGTCACCTTTTCTAACAATATCCACTTCAAATGGTGAGGTACGTGACACCCTATAGTAGTCACCTCTGATTCTTTCAAAGTTGATACTCTTCATGGATGTTCACCATTCACCACGAAGAAAGCTCTTCAAGAGGTGTGTGATACCCTCTTTTAAGGATATCCACTTCGAATGGTGAAATACACGACATCTCCACAGGGTTCACCTTTGATTTCTTCAAAGATGATGTTTTTCATGGATGAATCATCAACCATAGAGAAAGCCCTTGAAGAGATACGTGACACCCTAGTGGCCAAGGGTGTCTACTTTGAATGGCGAGCTTTGCGACTCTTCTACAGAAGTCACCTTTGATTCTTGTGAAGACGATGCTCTTCATGGATGAACCATCTACCATGAATGAAATCCTTGACAATGCTTTCCAAGCCTCTTGGAATGATAGTATTAATGGATATCAAATGAGAAACTAATGAGAAACCCCGAACTTCAGAAAGCATAATAATGGTTTTTAGTTAATAAAGACCGAAGCTTCAGCAATATCCGAGGTGTCACGGACAAACTTAAAACCTAATAATATCATCCGAGGTGATGTGCTACAACACATAAACTCATGAATAAAATGTAAGTATATAATAGAATTGATTAGAAGTCAACCATTGATTGGCCACCACTCGTCATTAACATAAAAAGACTCAAAAGGAAAAAGGGACACATATTTGGATCTCTCTCTCTCCCAAATAGTCCTTTTCACTCTTGCTCCTTACTGGACACCAAGTATAGTGAGATTAGGAGAAGATCCTAGCTAGGTGAGGAATTTTGTTCATCACAATTCCGAGGTATAGTGAGATCTTTAGCCTTAACAGGTTATATTTAATCAATTTGATTGGACGGTTTTCTCAACATTAGGAAGGGGGGGGGGAGGGAATTAGGAAACTGGAATAATATACATGATGCATCATTATATTATATAGATCATCACAAATATAATTCGAAATAGAAGTTCGAAAGATAATTCATTTAGATGTATTCATTGATCAAAGAGATTATTAGTATCTCACATAGTAGCTTTAAATGCTACAACATAAATTGACATCCTAATATGTGATTGCATTTGATTTTAAGACATAAATCTCCAAAAGAAAATGGAGCAAATAATTAAGATGGTCCCAATTAGTAGGCATATACTTTTGAAGACTACATAGATATAACTAATTATAAAATCACACAAGAGGTTCAAGTGATTGAAATATTGAAATTGAATCTCTCTCACTAAGTTATGTCATTGTGGAAAAGAAATAGAATCGAAAAGAAAAAGTTTACGACTACACTTTTGTACTTGATATACTAATTCATATTATAAAAAAAGGATATTGAAATAAATTCGTCAAAGTAGATCATAGATGAGATGATTGACCAAATAGAAGGATGTAATCCTAAAAAAATTGAACTTGCTTGAGAAACACGATGTTACTGGACCTCCAGTCCAAAAACCTAAAGATTCATACTTATACTAAAAGAAAATGCAAAAAATGAAGTCATAGCATATAGTGTATAACTCTTCATATAATAAATTTTGCAAAGACTTTTATAAATACTTAAATTATCTTGTGATGGATGTAATCATAAGTCCCTTGTGATGGATGTAATCATAAGTCCATATCTTGTTATCATGGTGATGCATGAAATTTGAAATACAATTATAGTCAACTCATTTCATATGACTATTCATGTTACCCTTGAAGGATTTAATATGCTTAAATAATATAATTCAAGTGATATTATCGTATGGGCAAGCAAATATGTATCGTACTCTTTTTTTCTTAATTAAGGTTTTGTTCTATTGGATTTTTCTGGTAAGGTTTTTATCATTATAACTGATTCCATAGAGTTTTCTCTAACAAGGTTTTAAAAAGATATATTCTTTGTATAATTAATGTCTATAATATATAAGATATTTACCTTTGTGAACGACTCCCGAAAAGAGCATTGACCTAATATCTTATATAAAGATGATATTATTTGAAAGCTATAACAAGACAAATGAAACACACTTAGTCAGAATTATGATATTGAAGATGTAAAAGACAAAGATAGCTCGATTCAAGAATCTTCATTTATTGAAATCAAGGAGAGTAAGTGTACTCTTTTTCCTTTGCTTGAGTTTTGTTCTATTGAGTTTTCTTAACAAGATTTTAAAGAGACAACATTGCCCTGTTATACTCTTTTTTTTTTTTTTTTTTCATTTGTTTGACATTTGTCCCTTCGAGTTTTCCCCAAACAAGATTTTCAAGGAGATAGTTATTGTGTAAATAGTCATTCAAGGGGAGTTGTAAATAAAGTAATATTTATGAATGGCCGTTATTCCCATGCAATCCTAGCTATTATGACTATTGTATTCTTTGGAATCCTAATTATTTCCTATAAATATTGGAGGACTTTGGTTCTCAATAAAACATAAAAGTCCGTTGAGTCATTCCATTCTTTTCTTATTTCTTTCTTGTTCCATCAGTTTTATAACATATAAAAGTAATTAATACATATTTTTATTATTTGATTTTTATTTTCACGAATCCCTATAAATTAAAATTTATTATTCTTGATATCAAAAATAGAAATTATTTTTTTAATACCAAAAGTGTAATCTTCTCGACAAAATTTTGACATTGCCCCTCTTTTGGGGTTTTTTAGTGTGCTTAAGGTGAACATTTTGTTTAAAGGAAGAAAGAAAAGTTTTCAATGGATTTTCGACTGAAAATGACACTTTAATTGGAAAACGCTAAGATGGTGTTTGGTTTGCATTTGAGTTTTGAGTTCATTTTTAGTTTTCTATTTTGAATGTCCATCTAAGATTTCAGAAAATGCATTTGGTTTCTCATTTTGCAAAACTATTTCTAAAAAAAAATTGAAAAACATGTTTGATTTAGAATTTGTATAAATTATTTTATGAAATTTTATTCAATAAATTTATTATTCAGTAAAAGAGAATAATTTGATACTAATATATATAGGCGTGTCAATTTGGCTTGCCGGCTTAGGTGACAAGTGACTCGGCTCGAGGACGTGCCCCTGTTGCTCGTCGCCAGCTCGTGTCATGGGCTATTTTCGCCCCGTGACAAGCTGAGCCTTAAAAGAGAAAAGAAAGAAAGGAAAAAAGTAGAAAAAAAATTTAAAGAGCTACCTGCTATTGCACAGGCAAGGCAACTGGAAAAAGAAAATTAAAATTAACTTAAAAGCTAGTACAGGAGCAGAAGCTCGGCTCGAGCTACCGTACCATTTTTAATCGAGCCAAGTCCAAACCTTATGTTTTGGCTCGCTGACATCCCTACTAATACATGATTAATTAATATTCACATTTTAAAGTCGTGACTCTTGATTTTTTTTTATGCTACTAAAATTAAGATACAACCTGATAATAAATTGAATTGGCAAAAAAAAAAAAAAAGTAAAAAACGAAAATTAATGACATCAAGTGAAATGAGAATTATAAAATGTGTTAATCAATTATTTCCTCCGTCTCATTTACATAGACATGTTTTGTTTTTAATATGAATTAAGAAATCTTATTTAATGTTATTGAAAAAGCAATTCTTGCCAAAAACTTTCTTAGATTACCCTCATTTAGTTATCTATAACTATTAATAAATTATTATTGGAAGTAGTAAACAAATAAGGGTATATTAGTAAATGAACAAAACAAAACAAAACATTCTTAATAAAGAAATAAGGCTATATAATTGGGATATGAAAATAAGGAAAGTGAACCTATATAAATGGGATGGAGGGAGTATAAATTTGTGACAAACATTTCAAGCAAGTGGACTACGTTTATAGTCTTAAATACTGATAGCAAAAATAAATACAGTAGTCGAAATGAGAATCATAAAAATGAATTTACAAAATCATGTATGAGTCGTTGAATAATCATTCCACATTTGTGTAGCAATTTGATCACTAATTTGTCCTATTTGACTAGCATCAAATCGTAGTACTTCTTTATCTTCACTTGACTCAGGCACATATCAAATACCATATTCTTTGATGAATATTGAGTGAAAAGACGATCCAAAGTGCACTCTTGGCTAATGAAGTTATATGTATAGTGCAACACAAAGTCGGGATTTGCCTTTGTCTACTAAGTAAATAATTGGAAATTAGTTTTAAAATGGAAAATCTTGCCTTCAACACTCCAATGCAATGTTCAATAATGTTCCGACATGAGGAGTGTCGATAGTTGAACAACTCTTCCTTTCGACATGGTCTTCTTCGTCCACCATAATTATGCAAATGATATCTCCGATCGCGATAAGGTACAAGAAATCTAAGGATGTTTGGATAGCCATAATCAACAAGGTAAAATTGATTTGGAAAATATTTGACAACCCTACCTCCTTGTGGCATTGGAAAGTTTTTTGATGTTTTTATAATTGTGTTAATGAATACTTGTGAATCATTAGCAATACCTTGTCATCCAGCAAACACATATGAATTTCTTATCAAAATCAGAAGTTAGCATCACATTTTGTGTTATATTAGTTTTCCTTCTACGAAAAGATGTCAATATTGATATTGGACTTGTTTTGAAGCTCATATTAAATAATGCATTTTGAACTCGAGAAAAAGTTATTTCGAATAAGTTAAGCTCTTGATATTGTAGTTCAAAGAAGTTATATTTAATTTAGTTAAGTTGGAAACCACTAGATAATTGGGATTTGATCACTTCCCAGTCAAATTACGCGTGGTTTCATTGTATAACTTGGAAACCTTTTATTTAATTATCCCAGAATTGTGTTATTTGAAATCAACATTTATCTGCCAATTAGTTTCTTTTGTTAAACTTCAATTTTTTCTAGGAACCATATGGCTTAATGTCCACAAGCATATTTCAATAAATTAGGATGCTACTATTTATTAAGTTAAAGTTAACTTATGTAGTTGGATTGATAGAGATTAATATGAGTCCTAATCAAACGGGCATCAAACCGTGTTTAGTGGGATTTTAGTATCCATTTTTAAGAGAGACTTGGTTATCAAAGGCTGTTCACGCCATATAACAAAATCATCAGATTATACAAAAGATCATAGGCCTACAGATTCTTTTGTGTTAATCATTTTTAATATTCAATTGGAAAGGTTTTCGGTTCAACATAGAAACTTCCACATCATTCACAACTTAAGGTGGAATCCCTACACTAAGTTGATCATTATATGAATTTAATTGTCATTCACACATGTTATTCTTTATATTTGTTCATGAAAATATGTGAAGTCCCTTTAATGGTTCGTCATAAACGTAATTGTGAGAAAGATATATATTTTATTGATGGTCGCAATGGCTCGTCAGAACTTTAAGTGGATCGTTTGATAATCAATTTGCTTATTTATGAAGGTAATATGTGTGCATGTATTATGTTCATATAGCATGTGCAGCCTACTAAGTGTTTCTTCGATATGCACATTCCAATCCAACATTTTCAAAGTAATCAGAGATCATGTGGTGACTCGACATGAATGTCATATTTATTTTAGAGAAATTGAATCCTTAATGTTTTAGATTGTCACTTTTTATATTTAATAACTTTTGTGGTGTCCAAAGATTTATAGTTTGAGTTTATATTTCGATACGGTAAAGTTTTACGTTTCGACATACTTTTTCGTGAATTTCTAGCATTCTAACCTTGTTTTTAAAAGTTTACTATGATCTGTATATTTAGAATTTCAGCTTGTTTTTAATTGGAAAACGACCCTTTATGAGTTATCTATCATATGCAACTGAAGACCGGTCGATCGGAGTCTCGTGAAATTTATTATAGCATTTTTAGTAAACTGTGACGATCAGATTTGGAAAACACACACCAACCTGTTTAGAAAATAATTTTGTGCTTCAAACATTGTTGTCGAGATCCTAGATTTGTTATATTGTACTTGTATGTTTGTCAAGGTTTGCTACGTCAAATAATTTTTGCAAACTCACTGTGCAATTTAAGAAAACTGTTTCATCTTGCTCTCTCTCTCTCTCTCTCTCTCTCTCTCTCTACTCATTCCAAGTCATTTTGTTCCATATTTTTGTAAGCCACGTGTTAAAAACTGTTAAGATTGTACATTTTTTATTAAATAAATTCCAATTTTAAAACTTTTCTTAATCTTGTATTTTTGAAGATTAATGTGAAAGAACTTGTGTTTGGTAATGAGTTGGGTTACAAAATTTGGGGTGTTACAACGACATCGTGTATTGTGTACTATAATCATCAGAACCCTCCTCAATACTCACTTTTTTCCTATCTCTCAACAACCCATCCTCTTTCAGATTATCACAAAAATTCATAAAAACATGTTTTTCCATTTGAAAAATATTATGACACACACGATTGGATATCCGTTCAAAATTTCAAGAATATACATCTTTCTTGTAGCAATGATGTTCTACAAGGTGTCCTGTCAATGATTGTTCTCTCGTTGGCAACAAAATAGCTAAGCATCAAAATATTCCAACAGTTGCATCGAAATCAACCGTACATTAAAAATCATCGTCACTGATATCATCATCACTCATGTATTGAACTAAACCTGATTCAGCATACATCTATGTGCACAAATATATTCATAATCGTCATCATAGTCCACATCAATCATCACTTATTGGAATACTCAAATAAATTGGTTTATCATATTTAAAAACGTACAACCATTTTCAAAACCCAACAAAACAATTGAAATAAAACATGTAAGCAAGTCCTCAGAATTTGAACCATTCGTAATCAACAAATGAAAAGAACAAAGATCTAAGAAGTTTAAAATATCAACTCGACCAAACAATCAAGCAAATCAAAGAAGTTCCAATATTGGATCCTTAGTCTTTATCTTTGTGACCACCAGGGGCGGACCCAGCACCCGACGACCCTCGCGGTCGCCTGTGCTGGATCCATCGGAACAATTGTTTTTTTTTTGTTGATAATGAATAAGTTTTTAGATTATATAACTAGTAATTTGTTTTAGTTACAAAACATTTCTAATAGCTTAGTTGGTTAGATCTCATATATTCATATAGGAGGTTATGATTTTGAATCCTCTTCAACCAATTTATTGTGAAAGATTTTTAATT
>CAIGRB010023028.1:24685-45562 GCA_903798255.1 Fraxinus quadrangulata
AGTTGAAAAGGAAACCATAGAAATCCAGGTTAAGAACCTTCTGAGCGATCTAGAATATTCTTAGTCTCGAGGCTTCTCTAGTGGTTCTGAAAAATTAGATAACATTTAGAAATGGGCAAGCCGGCAGAAATAAGGGAAGTCTAGGTTTTAAGAAAAATAGTGCTAGTATTTCTAAAATCACGTTTGTCCTTATTACTGACCATCCTAAACATGTGCCTATCCCCGATATTAAGGATAAGGAATTTGATAGATAGAGGCCTACTAGATAGCGTAGGACCCGTGGACCTAGAAATAGACATCAGCGTCCACATACCTTTGGTCCTAAGTTTATCCCTACATGATTTCACTGTGGTGAGTTATGACACATAAGGCTTAGGTGTCGTCATCTCCTGAATAGAAATAGAAGTCAAAACTTAAATAGAAATAACAATCAGGTGTGTGTTGGTCAGATTGGCTTTCTTACTAATCAGGTGAATCAATTGACTAAGTTAATGACATAGATGATCGAAAATAGTCCTGTCACTAGTCAAGTTTGGGTAAAAAAAAGTGATTTGAAAAATTACGAAATAGATCACGGTACTCTTAAAAGGTAAGAGCATTTACATACCTAACTTATTTGGTATTTTTGGTACATGTTCGTGCTTTATCATGGTGTGAGATTGATTTATGCATGCATCATATTTGTTTATTTGTTTTCTAGGTAGAAAACTCATGCATATGTTTTATTTTTATTGTGTTTGCCATTTTATTTTTTGTGTTTGGTACATTTATACTTTAAAATAAAAAATGGAAAATTTAAAAATAAAAATGATGAAAATTTTTATTACAGCATATATGACATTCTTAAACTTGATTGTTGTGATCATGTATGGACATAATTGATAAGATGTAGCATAGTTTCCATTACTTGCTTGGTTGATATGGAGTAATTAGTATATGTGTTTTCATGTACAATCTGTAATACACACACCATCATATTGTAATGGGACTTAACCACGTGTGTGGGATTTGGGATGAGAGTCATATGTTAGTAAGCTGACTTTTTACATGAATTGACCATATTTATTAGACTTAAACTTAAGGTTATCCCCGGTAATAAAAAGCTCAATATTTTATATTTTTCTTCGAAGCCTATTTGACTCGAGCAATTCAGCTTGCGGGGTTTCTCATAATCTGGTGCCTATGGTCAAATGACTTAGGTTAACCTGCCTAAAACTCGCTACATGAGTTATTTCAGTCGCATAATGGAGAAGAACATGCACTTAAGATGTGAAAAATAATTATAATCTTAAAATATTGAAATATGTGAAAATAAAATATGCTCAAAGTCGGGGGGAAAAAAGAAAATATCAATACAAAATGATCTTTTATTTAAAAGCATAATACACTATAAATGGGTTGACTTTCATAAGTAGAGGAATATACTTATTGGCAGTGATATTTAGCATGTTCTTTCTCACAAAATTAAGGTTTGGAGTCTTATTTGCAAATGATTAGTGACACTTTACACACACTGGTCACTTATACAATTTACTCCATGATAACTTGAACTGAGTATATAGGAAGGTTTACTGTACATTGATTATATTTATGTATGCTAACAACTACATTTTTGAGTGATTATATGTTAAAGTTTTTTTTATCCCTTTGTCATTTGTGACAAAAGGGGGAGATAATATTTACAAAGTGGAAGATTTTATGTTTAGAGGTCGTTGGGGAGAGATATAAATACATTTTTCGTACTGCATAAAAATATTGAGAACTTACTGTAAGGGAAAGAATGTGCATTGCATATCATATAGCTGTTTGAGTTTTGATGTTTTGATTGACCTTAATGTTACATCTCAAACTATCATACTTATTTGTGTTCATGAGTTTTTTTTATTTCCTGTATCACGTGCTTTTACACTGAGTATTGAGTTTTTAATTTTAGAAAATAGGTTTGACAAGGAATGCAAGAAACATAGTTTGGGTAGTTTAGATTTTTTGTTATCCTTGACTTACTGTATAGTTTTGTCACATAATGCCAAAGGAGAGTTTGTTAGGTTTTTAGTATTGGCGATTCTGTAGACAAAATGACTAATATGTAACATGTTGTAAAAGTCAAGGACCTAGTGCGTAATTTGTATAAATTGGGTTATGAGGTCTAGGGTTCAAATATGAAAAGAGGAGAAACACAGCGCCACTTTTTCGCTAGCCTATCGCCTGGACATGGCTCGAGCGACAAAAACAGAATGTCTATCGCCTGCTTGTTGCTGAGCTCTCGATCGAGTGAGAGCGATAGTGTGTCGCTCGACCATCGTTAACTTCTCGCTCGAGTAACAGGTAGATCAGGAAAACCTTAATTCAAGTTTTTAAACAGATTTATTCAGCCCATTCAATTAAATTACCATCTCCTATAAATGTCCAAGCTATTGGACGAAATTTGAAGGTGGTTAATTATTATTCTTTGTCTCATATCATTCTTTAAATATCCAAGAACATATTCTTTCATAGCGATTCATCATTTCTTCTTGAAATCATATAACCACATGTTTGGGAAAAATATCAAATTGAAGAATTCAAAACACATACTTCTTAAACATCCTTATAAAGGTACTTTCTCAATTGAATTTCAGAGATTATTGGAGGTTGAAATTTACAGTGGATCTTGGAAGCTACAGGAGGTAGATCGGGAGATCTAACATGTTGGCTAGATAATATCTACAGTAGCAGATCATGAGTCTGGAAGAACAGTAGATTTTGGAGATTACATGAATTACAACAGCGGGAACTAGTAAAATTTGCTAGGCTGGAAACATAATGTAATCCATATTGTCTATATAGAGGTATCTGGCTTGGTCTCGAAGTTTTTACCCAGTTGGGTTTCTCCGTCATCAATATTAGTGTTCTATATTACTTTCCATATTACAAACTGTAGTAATTTAACTTAAGATAATTGGACTTTTGTTTAACCATCTAGAAACAATTAAAAGTAATTTGTTGCTTGCTAATTGTATAATTCCGCACGTAAGGTCAAATTTAGTTAGTAAACTACGATTTTCAAAGAGGATTGAAAGCAACAAGAAAACACACCATTTTTGGGGACTAACGGTAGCGCAAGAGATTTTCCTATGGTAAATCATACCCAACCGATGGCGGCACTTGGTGGTGAAGGCTTTGTTTCTCAATTTCACCCATAAATTTGATTTTATATTACTTGATTCTCCCTTTTATCATCTCAAAAGATTCATTTGTAGGTTTAATTTTTCATATGCCTACAGATTTCCATTTTATTTTTTTATTTTTTTGTATTTTTGAGTTAATTTTTTCCGGTCCTCGAAAATTCAGCTCAAATGAGTATCAAAAGAGGGTTAATACACTAATTTAATATCTGATCATCCAGTCAAGTGCATGAACTTGCTTCTGATGCAAAAGCAGGCCTTGCAATGGCAACTGCAATTGCTATTTAATATGCATATGTTTGTCTCATTTATTAATCTATTCCAATTACTTGGTCATGAATATTGAAGAGACTATCTAGGAGTTTTGGAGACCAAGAGATAAAGCTGATAAGCATGAGATTGCAAGCTTGAGGACAGTTGCTAGGTTGCCAACTCAAGAAGAAATTTTCGATATTTCACCCTTTTCAGATGATGACGAGATTGGACCTTCAAAGAATGAGCAGCCATTCTTTGGAACTTTCTCTTAAAGGGTTTGGCGAGAGCTCACCCAAAAAGAGTAAAGAATATCCAAAAACGATTTCAAATAAGAAGTATGGTAAAAAAAAGAACAAGTAATAACGTATATAAACCCTAAGGTAAAACCTTAAATTCAGCCTTTTCACAAGTGAGACATCTATTTCAAACCCGATCAACATCAACCTTCATCTTAGACCAATAAAATATTCACCGAGCATCTCAAGGTCTTCTTAATCCTAAAATGACCCACAACCTACACTATGTGTTTTACGTACTAATAATTCTCTCACCGAACATTTATGAACACTTAACTTATTTTCCTGAAATAAATACCCATTATGCCTAAAGAATCTATCTATAACACCCTTACCACATGATTCATATATATTAGAAAAATCTGGATTATTAGCATATATCTCCTTAACATACTCAAATCCTAACAATTTAGCACCTAAAGACATTAGAAGTACGTACCTCCTTGATATAGCATCTGCTACCACCTTTTCTTTACCTTGTTTGTACCGAATAACATATGAAAATATTTCGATAAACTCTATCCATGTCTCTTGTTTGGCTTACCTTAACCCCTTAAATGTTTCAAGGACTCATGGTCGATATGAATCACGAACTCCTTTGGTCATAGGTAGTGCTGCATGTCTCCAAAGCTCGAACAAGTACATACAACTCCTTGTCATATGTAGGATAGATGAGAGTTGCTCCACTTAGCTTTTCACTAAAGTAAGCTATTAACCTTTGTTTTTGCACTAAAATAGCTCAAATACCTATTCCCGAGGTATCACATTCAATCCCAAAAGTATTGTTAAAGTTAGGTAATGATAAAATTGGTGAGGCACACAACATATCCTTAATAGTATTAAAAGCATATTCTTGTTCAACATCCCAATGAATACTACACTTTTCTTTATATTCTCTATGAATGGTGTGGCAAATGTGATAAAGTTTTTAACAAAATGCCTATAAAATCTAGCTAACCCATAAAAGTTTCTCACCTCGGTTATACTTTTAGGCGTTGGCCACTCCTTGATGGCTTTGATTTTTTTCTTATCCACTTCAATACATTTTGCACTTATGACATAACCAGGAAAAATAACATACAAAATGTGCACTTTTTAAAGTTAGCATAAAGTTATCATTCCCTTAAGACCACAAGCACACATCTTAAATGCCTTATATGTTCATTTAGATCCTTACTATATACCGAGATATCATCAAAGAAAACTACTACGAATTTACCTATGAATATACGTAAAACATGATTCATTAATCTCATAAATGTGCTAGGTGCATTAGTAGGTCCAAATGGTATGACTAACCACTTATACAACTCATATTTAGTTTTAAAAACAGTTTTCCATTCATCTCATTTCCTCATCCTCATATGATAATAAGACGTCATGTTTGGAATGATAGCTCCATGTACAAAATCAATTTGATGTTCAATGCCTCGAATGGATTGTAGCCTACTAGGCATTTCCTTCGGGAACACGTCATTAAATTCCTACAATAAAGAAATAACCAAACTAAGGAGGGGTGTATTAGATTTTTCAAGATCAAGGAGTGACTTCTTATAAATAAACAAGATCATATGTCGATTCTCAGCTACTGTCATCTTCAATTTATTCCCTTTTGCAAAGAAATTCACTTTCGACTTTTTCTCTGCTCTCATAAGACTTTTTATCTTCACTTTCTTGTGGCTCTACTCTTTTTTTTCACAATTAGTCACCTCACTATTTTCTTTTTTACTCTCTCATTATGGAAGATCAATCTTACTCTTCTTTTCTCTCAATCTTTTTTCTTCCTCAGTTTTCAATTTGATTTGATCTTCATACAATTGTTGTGGTGTCAACGACACAAAATAATAGATTTCTCATCCTTAATAAAGTTGTACCTATTTTTGTACCCATCATGATCACCTTTCTATCATATTGCCATGACATTTCCAACAAAATATGTCCAGCATGCATAGGAACTACATCACACATCATTTCATCATGATACCACCAAATTGAGAAACTTACCAACACTTTCCTATTCACCTTAACATCCCTAATATATTCAACCATTGTAATTTGTAAAGTTTAGGATGTTTTGGTATAGTTAATCCTAATTTTTTCAATAATTGTAGTGCTAACCACATTGGTAAAACTACCCTCATCAATAATCATATGACATATCTTGTTGTTGACGTAGCATCTTGTATAAAATATGTTCTCCCTTTGTTACTACAAGTCATCTACTTTGATTTGAATATTAAGAGCTCACCTGTAACCAACAGCTCCCCCACTGCATACTCCACTTTCTCACCATCGCTAGCAACTTCTAGTTCCGGTATGTCATCATATTCACCTTCACTATCACTCACCACTTCTCTATTGTCGCGCAAGATCATCGCCTTTGTGTTTGGACATTGAGAAGCAATGTATCCCGATCCCAAGTACCTAAAGCACTTCATATCCCGATTCTGAAGGGGTTGGGATCCGCCTTGGGTGTAGCTTTACTAGCAACTTCCTCTCTTTCATTTTATAGCTCAGTTTTACCTTTTGAAATAGTCCCATAACTTTTATTGTTATCCCACTCAGTTTCCAAGAAGAGTTAAAGCCCGATGAATATCTATCTATACCATTTCTCTTCAATTTCCTTTCCACATTCATAGTTACATGTAGAATGTCTTCCAACTCCACATAATGTTGCAACTCTACCACATTAGCCATCTCTCTATTCAAACCATTCAAAAATCGAGCCACGATGGCCTCTCCATCCTTCTCAACATTGGTTCTAATCATAGCAATCTCCATCTCATTGTGATAATCCTCCACACTTCTAGAACCTTGGTAAAGACTTTGCAATTTTCGAAAAAGCTCCATATATTAATTATTAGGTACGAACCTCTTCCGCATGATAGCTTTCAATTCTTCCCATGTATTAATAGGCCTCTCACGGTTTCTCCTCCTAGATGTTACTACTTGATCCCTCCAAATGATAATATAATTGGTAAATTCAAGTATTGCAATCTTTACCTTATTTTCCTCCTAGTAGTCATGGCAATCAAATTTCAACTTCACTTTCTTTTCCCATTCCAAGTATGCTTCTGGATCACTCATTCTTTTGAATAAAAGAATTGTCATTTTTATATGGCTCGTATTTCTATCAAAACCATATTCAACAAGATCTCTACCTCTCATTTCATGCTAACTCCTCTACCTCTCATTTTTCCTGATTCGACAACCGCCAATGTATCATCATTAATGTAACTATCCGCTTCACATTTACCAGTAAAATCTGCTCTATGATCCCGCCTTCCTTGCCTCCTTGGTTAGGAATTTCGCTATGTTGTTCCCTAAGTAAATTAACAAGCAATGTATCTTGTGTATCCAATATGTGTCTCACATCCTCAAATAACCGTTCAAATTGTCGTATCACTTCATTCGATATGTTGACTTAATTATTATTCCTGCTTGAAGCAGACTCGTCTCTATCCGACATCCTAAATCTAATTTAATATTTGCATCACATGTGTACGATTGTGTATCACTCAAATTGACTTTTCCCTCTAGTAGTCTCACCACTCTTGCATTTTTTCCCTTAATACTTTCTTGTAAACCCTTTAAAGAATTAATTTGATCTCAATCAAAATTCAATCATTGTAGATTTTCAATCAAAGATTTGAATAAGAAAAAAATTGGCTCTAGAATGACACGAGAAGTAGGAATTGGCCCTTTGAATGGAACACTAAGGAAAAATTTAAGAATGTGTACCTTGAATTTGAATTGGACAATTTTGAGTTTGGAAAATTTTTTTACTCAAAAAAAAATTGAAATTGTATATTGTTGGCATATTTTTCCAAATTTCGATTTTTTTTTTGCTTGAAAATTTAACTAGATACCAACAAAAGAAACAAAAATTGATTTGGATGCTAAATTAGCACACAAACAAGTTTAAATTTTTTTTTTATGGATTGAAGACAAAAAAAATGAAGAACGCGAAGAACACGGAAAATGAAAAATAAAGACTCAAACAAAAGAAAAAATGATATAACCTTGATTTTTGGATCTTTACTCTAATACCAACTGATGTAAACCCACATAGCAATTGAAGGTACCTAACACACAAGATTGATTCAATCCAAGAAAGTCAAGAATCAATGCTTAAACTTGATTCAAAAATATTAAACCAAGGAATCAACATAATTGCCGACAATCTGTTGACCCCACGATTACAGGACTCAAGAATCTCACTCGGTTCGTTTGGACGCCACAAGAAATAATTTTGATAAGTTCAAAATTAATTGGAAGAAGAACAAGAAGAAAGCAATAATGTTTTGCGATTAATCTCTCAATAATTGTATGTTTTTACAATGAATGGAAGGAATTATATTTATATGAAACCCATAAAATTTACTTAAAATGGAATTAAGCCTTAAAAATAACAAAAAATATCACAAAATAGATTTTTAACTAAAATAGAAGATTGCGAAAATTTTGAAAAATTTGTAGTCGAAAATATACCATGCATCTGCATAGTGTAATTCCATATAGTTACATAGATCATCTGAGGCCCTCCACTGTGGGCTCGGTGACCGCCTGTCCTAAACAATTATGCGGTCACATAGTTGTTCCTTCCAACCTCTCCGTCTATTGCTTGAATCAAGTTGTTCCACTTCGTTTCATCTCACATGTCCAACGTGAAACTTGTCCATTTATTTGCCGTGATCAATGTTTCGTCCATCGTGAGTTGAACAAGTAGTCTCATTACTTCTTTGACCCGCTTTGCTCACGACCAGTCATAGGCCCTTCCTCAACGATCAATGGATCATTACCTATTGGACATTAGGCTTAATAGCAGAAAATCTCCTTACCTATTAGATATTGTGCAGAAACCCCCCTACCTATTAAAAATACCAAAAAAGGTCCCAATTTGAAACTTTTAGTACGGAATAAAACATTTTAGATGTGAAAACTCCTTACCATCCAATTTCGTTAGTTTAACCATTGAAAATATTAAAGAATTGCCAAAATAGATAAATAAAATGACGTGAGAGAACACAAATTGTGATAGATAAAAGGGTTGAAAACTTTAAACACGTATTCTTCATTAAATACAGTTAGTCACCGATGAAAACAATACTGCTAGGTGGTAAGTATTTTAAAAAATGAAGTCAATTATTTAATTTCCATGAGCAGATGGTAGTTGAATATTATTTTTCAGAGGTATGGAGGAAGAAAGTTTACAAAAATAACATAGTTTTACGCGCATTATATTTTCGATTCGTATTGTAAGCAAGAGTTGAATGTGAGAGCGACACAAATAATTTATTGAAGGAATTTTCTTAGGTATTTAAGATATAGTAGCAAGGAATAAACTAATTGTACACACTTTGTATTCATTAAGTTTGACACTCCATGGGTTATCAAAATCTGTGCCATTAATTATTTAATGCATTGTTAAAATTAATGTGTAAAATATTACTACCTCACAATAATGTCAAACTTAATGTCAGCAAAGATATACACGTAGCATGATTCATGTAACGATGTCATTTAGCTCGTATAATGCATGCAACATAGAAATACAGTTGGAACCAACTAATAGGAAAAGGAAAAAAGAAAAAGAAAAAGACTTACTCATTATTTAGAAATTCACTTTCTGTAGATGCTAAGAATAATTTATGTTGTATGAAGTATCTACTAAAGAATATTCTTATACTGATGAAGTACCAAAATATTAATCAACGGGTTTGGATTATTGTTTTTTAACAAAGTTGACATTTTCATGTGAAACTCTAAATCCTAATATGATATCATAGCTCATTAAACTCATTAAGGTTATTTGATGATGAGCCAAATACATATGAAAACTATAAATAGGGCTATGGTCCCCAATTCATATGAACTTCTCATTCTTTGTGTCGTCCCATCAACAAGAATACATGAGAAAACATATTGAAGAGGAAGATCTAACACCCACAATCAAGATAATCAAGATTATTGAGCAATAAGAAAAATCAAGATAAAAAACTCAAGAATCAAAAGAAACAATAATCAAGATTCAATATTCGAAATCAACATCCAGTAATAAGAAATTATTCCCAATGAATTAAGGTATGTTCCGTATTATTAATTTTCTTGGTGATTTGACATGGATGACCTTAGCAATAAAATAATTAGGTTTTTTAGTTTTATAAAGTTTAAAATTTCATAAAGTTTCAATAAATTACTCCCATGATGTAGACAAATTATATGCCTCCCTCGTTGATACACCACAAAACCTTGTTAGGCTATTTTATTTGCTTTATTTAATTGTTTTTAATTTATTTTATCTTTCTAATATTTATTTTGTCAAATGAATTTTTTGTGTTGTAAGGTTTTATATAGAACTTGTAACTATTTAAACTATCTTGGTGATTAGTGCATTGGCGTAGAGGTGATGATTTTGTGATGGGCCAAGTGTAGTCGCAAGAATCGGTTAAATAATTAGGTTTTTTAGTTTTATAAAGTTTCAACGAGTGGTATCAGAGCCAACTTCATATTAAACCATTGAGATTAAATAAAGAATTTTAGGGTTAAAATCCATGCTTTGGATTTTTAAATTTTGGAATGTAAATTTTATCCCTAAATTTTAAATTTTGGGAAATTTTTAACTACAATTGATTGTATAATTAAGCTTTTGACATTATGTGTATCTATTATGGCGAGGTAATTGAATGACTAAAAAAAACGTGTTTGAATTAATTACGATAAGTCTCATTGTGGCACATTGATTGACCGAATGTGTGGCCACCTTTTCCAAGTTGTTATTAATGGACATTAAATCCATCCTTGAATTAAGTGAATTTGGGCGGCATGGAGTAATTTTTTTTAATGGGAAGGAAAGCAAGATTTATAGTTGCTGTGGTTGTCGGGGCAATTGCTATTTGGCACAGCAGCGCTCGCTTCCGTGCGCTGCGACACTGAATTGCTGTATTGTTGTTGTTATTATTTTTTTTTTTTTTGTGCAAACAAAAGAAAGAAAGAAAACAATAAAATTAAAAGACTACGGGGGCAATCAAATTTCAAATCTTGGAACTAAAATTTATTTTGGATTACTAATTTTCTAAAAATAGATTAATTGAAGCAACATGTTATTAAAGTAACATCTCTTGCCTAAATTAATTTATTTGGAATATTTAGAAGGTTGTGTATACATAATTCATGCAGGTATTGATCGAATTATTTACACACCAGTGGTGACAAATATGCGACAATTGTAAAGTTTTCCATTATGTGAACATTGAGTCGATCCAATGATAGACTTGGTGTTTGACCGAATTTATCGTCAATATTTGATTACTACACCAAGAGTGCTACTTACAAGTTGGTATTTTTGTCCAAAGACTAAATATCGACGTTGTGCTCGGTCTCTTATGATGGAGTTTACCATTATTTGAAATTATTGTTTATCTAATATGGATTCCTATGTGAACATGTTAATTAGGTTTAAGTTCTCTATTCGATTAATCCATTAACTTCTGCAATATTTGCCAATATCAATTTAATTCTTGTGCTAGAAACAAAGTTTAAGGGCTAGAAAAAGAACATTTATATTGTTCTTCGTGGCATGAATCTAGAGTTTGCATTTAGGAGTGAACAAACCACTACTCTTACGGATAAAAATTCCGCTAATAAAAATGGGATTCGGATAAGTGGGATCATTCAGCATAAGTCTTATGATCATGAAACATGAAATTCCAGCAGCATTATGGGACGTTGTGTCCGATAATATAACTACTGCTAAGGAATTTCTTGATGAATTTAAAAAAAAATGATTTTGCAAAATGCAATAAGGTCAGAACTAGTGCGCTTTTAGCAAACTTGTTTCATTAAAGTATAAGGGTAAAGAAAACATAAGGGAATATATTATGGAGATGTCTCATCTTATTTCAAAACTAAAATCATTAAAGGTTGAGTTGTCTAATGACTTGTTCGTGCATTTAGTTTTGATTTCTATTCTTACACAATTCGATTAATTTAAGGTCAGTTACAAGTGGCAAAAGGGAAATTGGACTCTTAATGAGCTCATTTCATATTGTGTGTAAGAAAAAGAAAGACTAAAATAAGATAAAACTGACATTACTCATTTGGCACGTACCTCTAAGGCTAAGTTATAAAGAGTAAGAAAGCCGCACTTGGTTCGGTTAAATATAAATAGGGAAAGCTTATAAAGGATAAATCTCAATGTTACTTTTGTCAAAATCTAGGATACATAAAGAGATACTGTACTAAATACCCCGCTTAGTGTGTAAAGAAAAGTACACTTCTCACTTTGGTTTGTTTTGAGATTAATTTAGTTTAAATACCTAGATACACTTAGTGGATAAAATTCTAGTACCACCACTCACATAAGTATCTATGCGAGGTTGCCTAAACAGCCAAAAGTCAATCAATACAAAAAGATTCATCTATGTTGGGCAATGCCAAATCAGTTAAACTTGAGGCTATATGGACTTTTAGGTTATTATTAAAGACTAGTTATGATTGAATATGAAAGAGATATTTGCAGTACCATTTTTTAGACGAAATTGGGTTTCTATTTCTACATTTGACAAATTCGGTTACTCTTGTTCAATTGGAAATAGTCCGATTAATCTTTTTTTTAGTTCAAATATTATGGGTACCAATTCTTTATCTGGTTACGATAACATATATCCGCTTAATACAGTTGTCTATTATAAAGAAACATTAAATGTGAATTCACATGGTATTAAACATAAATTAACCAATGAGAATTTTTCTTCGTTATGGCACAAACAATTAGGTAACATATCTCAAAAGAGAATGAAAAATTTCATGTTTGAAGGAATTCTTGATTCCCTTAATTTTTCAGAATTAAGTGTTAATGTTAATTACATTAAGGGAACACAAACAAAAATAGGAGATTATGTGCCAATAAGACTTCAGACGTCTTAGAACTAATTCATATAGATATCTGTGGGCCATTCAATTCGACTTCTTGGAATGATCGACAATAATTTATTATGTTCATAGACGAATTTTTCTCACTATGACTATCTATATCTCATCAATTAGAAATCTCAAACACTGGATATGTTCAAGGCATACAAGGTTTTGGTTGAAAAACAACTCTATAAAAGAATTTAACAAGTTAGATTTTACCATAGTGGTGAATACTATGACAGATATGACAGAGCATGAGAACAATGTCCAGGGAGTTTTGCTAAATTCTAGAGGAATGTAGAATGTCTCGCAGTATATCCGATTTTTTTTAGGTTCAAACATTAAAGACTATAGCTTAAATTCTCAATAACGTTCCAAGTAAAACAATTATTAAGGGATTACAATTCTTTTTTTTTAAAAGATCCCACAATTAGGTCAAATTTCGAAATGAAAAATGTCCAATTCCTTGAGGATGTAGAGTTTGAGAGTGGGAGATAAGGTTAAGGATCTTGTCTTGGAGGAACAATATGTATATATTTTTTCTGATGCAATTGACAATGATTAGGATTAGAGACAAATTCTTGCTCTAAATCTTGTTCAAGAAGCAATTTCAGATCAAGACAATATTACAAAATTCCTTATACACAATCAAGAGATTGTTCCAGAAAAATAAACTCAATAATCTCAAGATAAAATGTCATTAAGGAAATTCACTATAAAAAGGAGAGAGATAATTTTGGATGACTTTATAGTCTTTCTCCAAGAAAATAAGGATGACATAGATTGATGGAAGAAGAATTGATCAATCAACTTTCATCAATCAATGCAAAAGAATAATTCTAAAGAGTGGATTGATGTCATGCATAAAGATATAAAGTTCATAAGTAACAATGACGTTTGGGAACTCATCATATTGCTTGAAAGTGCAAAACCCATTGGTTGTAATTGGATATTTAAAACCAAGAGATATTCGAATGGTTATGTGGAGAGATATGAGACTCTTTTTATTGCAAATGCCTTTACTCAAAAGGAACACATTGACATTAAAGAGACTTTTTCTTCGATTTTTATGAAAGACTCTTTTAGAAAAATTATAGCATTTGTGACACATTTTTATCTTAAACTACGTCAGATGGTTTACAAATTTAAAAAAAAAAATTCTTCTATGGGTTTAAGCTGGTTTTCTGTAATGGTATCACAAATTTCATCAAATAATTATATTATTTGGTTTTGAGATGAATTTAGTTGATGATTGAGTATATCACAAGTTAAGTAAGAGTAAACATATTTTTTTGGTATTGTATGTCGATGACATAATGTTTGCTTGCAATGATATAAATTTATTGTACGAAATCAAGAGATTTCTGTCGTGGAATTTTGAAATGAAAAATTTTGGTGACATCTCTTTTGTATTAAAGATATAGATACACATGGATCGTTTTCGGTATATTTTTGGATTATCGCAAAAGAGTTGTATCGATAAGGTTCTTAAAAAAATATGGGATGCAGAAATTAAAATCAAGTGATACCTCTACAATTAAGGAAGACAACTTTAGTCTCAAACAATGCCCTAAGGGGGAATNTCATTCATTGTTGGAATGCTAGACAAATTTTTAATTAACTATGGGATGGAAATTTGGATAGCAGCCATTAGGTTATTCGGTATCTATAGAGAACTAAGGATTACATTATCACATTTAGAAAAATTAGAGATCATTGCATATTCTGATCCGATAATGGAATATGACCGCAAAATATTGTCACTAAACTGCATATTTTGAATGAATTTGGAAGATCACTTTAATTATTCTATGACAATAACAGTATTGTATTCCAACAAAAGCCTGATGATGTCAAAATTTATAGACATTAAGTTCCTAGTTGTCAAGGAAATAATTCAGAGTGATCAGGTTTTTATAAAGTATATTAGGGCAAACTCCATAATCATGGATCCATTTACTAAATGACTACCACACAGATCTTTCATGAGCATAATACTCACATGGGTGTTGCATCTTTTGAAGATATACCAATTTAGTGGGAGTTTGTATTCGAATATTGTCTGTTTTAGACACATATTTTTATCCATGGATATTCGATTTATTTTAGAAATAAAGTATTCAGTTCCAATTTGATTAAAGTTTATAGTTGATCTCATTAAATAATAAAGTAGTAAAGTAGGACCAGTTGGAAATATGCATGTTTGGATCATATTACATGTAATTTTCATGCTACATATTCATACTTGATCAGTGTCATTTGATTGTGTTAATATACGTGATCATTAAGAGTTTAGTTATGATATTTATAACAAAGACCACTTTAATTTTATATTGATATAATCATTGTTTGGAGATGTTTTTTATTATGATAACAAAAATTTTGACGTAATAAGGTTGTACACACTTATAAGGTAACATATGTGGCTCAAATGAAAGATTGTAGAGTTTATTAATTTATCATATGAGCCTACATATATAATTAATTGTGTATAAGACTATCTTAAAGTTGAGCATAATTAAAGTGATATGATAAAGAATTAAATTGTTGGGTATAGGACATCTAAATAAAGTGTTGATCAGATTATGTGTAGAGATCGGATCCATTAGGGTTGTATTGCACGATGTGCCAGAATATACAGAAACTATAAAAAGGGTTGCGATCCCCAATTCATATGAATTTCTCATTCTTTGTGTCATCCCATCACACAAGAATATATGAGAAAGCCTATTGAAGAAGAAGATCTAAAACCCACAATCAAGAAGAAGGGTTGGAGCACATAAATCGAAAAACATGACAATCAAGATTATTGAGTAAGATGCAAAATCAAAATCAAGAGCTCAAGAATCAAAAGAACCAATAATCAATATTCAAGATCCGGAATCAATATCTAATAATAAAAAAATATTCCCAATGAATTAAAGTATATTCCGCATTATTAATTTTTTTTTTGGGTGATTTGACTTGGGAGAACTTAGCAATAAAATAATTAGGTTTTCTAGTTTTATAAAGTTTAAAGTTTCATAAAGTTTCAACAAATTACCCACATGATGGAGACAAATTATATGCCTCTCTTCGTTGCTTTATTTAATTTTTTAAATTTATTTTATCTTTCTAGTATTTATTTTGTCAAATGAATTTTTCTATTTTATAAGGTTTTATATAGAACTTGTAACTATTTAAACTATATTGGTGAGTAGTACATTGGCGTAGAGGTTATGATTTTGAGCTGGCCAAGTGTAGTCGCAAGAGTCGGTTGAATATTGGAGTGCATGCAAGGGCGGACCCAGGATTATTGTTCAGGGGGGTGAGACAGAATTACATAAAATATAATTTTAAACAATAAAGACAATATTCAAAATGTAAGACTTTTTTTACAATTGTTCTTTACGGCTTCTCATACTTTGAAAATGACGTATAATAGTCTCATTAGTAATTTCATTAAATACATATTTTTCAACATACACAACTAAACTATCATTCATCTATTGCTCTCCAATCTGATTACGCAGTCGATTCTTCACAATATTCATAACAGAAAATACTCTTTCAATTGTAGCAGTAGTAGCTGGAAGACTTAATCCTAAAGTCACGAGCATGTAAACTACTGAATACACTTTATTTCTTTTGGTCACAATCAGTGCAAGTTCATTAAGTCATCTCAATTCTCCAAACTCCTTGTTAGAGTGCATATCAACAATATAGTTTCGAAGTTGATCATCAAATGCCATGAGCTGAACTTTTGAAAAAAAATTAGGATAATACTTAGCAAGACGAATTAATTTATCCTCGTCAAAAGTAGAGAATGAATCATCGGGGCATAAACATGCTAAACAAAGGAGTAGCTCTGTACTAACATCAGAAAAATGATCATTCAATTCTTGAATTTGCATATCAATGACAGAATAATATAAATCCACACGGAAGCGATGACATTTTTTCATTTCTTCAGTATTACGCCGTGAGCGACCAAGGCATACAAATACACTATCCATATCAGGAACATCAATATTATCTTTTGACAAAAATAAATGACTTCATCCAAAAAAGAATCCCACTCATTGTCCCTCATCTCTTGGAGTCTCTGTTTGCATATTGTCACTAAACTCATGGCATTTATAATATCCTAATATTTTCTTTGTAATGCATTGGACAATTCATTTGAAATCCCTAATATGCTTCTCAAGAGATGTAGATTAAACACAAACTCAAAGGAATGCATTGAGTCCAATAAATCATGAGCCTCACATCTTTGTTCACGTGTTGAACCATCAACCGAAATCATTTCAATGACATCAATTATAGGTGAGAACATCAAAATCAAACTAATCAAATTATGATAATGTGATCCCCAACGTGTCTAACCAAAACGTACAATAGTACTTTATTGATTAAGACCCCGTCCACTTGAAATCTCACCATTAATGAGTGCTTCAGAAATTATGGCTTCTTGTTTCTTTCGAAGAATATCACGATGATTAGAAGAAGCTCCAACAATATTCACCACGCTAAAAACCAAATTAAAGAGTGACTGAACTTTCTTGTGTTTCTTTGATGTGGCTACAAGAGCAAAACAATGAATTCGATATCATTGAACTCGCCTTGCATATTACTCGTCCTATCATAACCTTGACCTCTCAATCTAGATATAATCAACCCATATCTTGAAAATAATATATCTATAGCCGTTTTGAGTGATAGAACTATAGTACTGGAAACATGTTCAATCCCAATAAATTGTTTAACCACATGTCCCGTCTTATCCACATAACGTAAAACAATAGACATTTGCTCTTTCATTGAGATATCTTGAGATTTATCAACTAAAACTGAAAAGAATGTATCATCAATATCTTTGATGATAACATCAATCGTTTCAACAGCTGCAGCACTAACAATATCCTTCTGAATTTTTAGTGATGTTAGTTTGTGATTTTTTCGAGCATTTTTTCAAAGTGACAGCCTTAATCCTTTCATTATGATCAGCTAGAAACTTCAACTGTTCGAAAATGTTACCTTGATTATTTGACTCATCACACTCATCATGACCACGAAAAGCTTGTCCTTGACCTAAAATAATTCGAACACAATCAATGGATGCATTCAAACGAATTCGATACACACTCCGTGCTTGTTTTGACTGCTTGAAGAAAACTATCTCAATATTTTGCTCTTGATTCATCAAGGCTTCACAGTTGCTTCGGGCTTGATTGTGTGCACTATGGACGTATCCAACATGAACTCCAAGTTTATCCTTCTTTTTAAAATTTTGGAACCCTTCTTTTACAAAAGCATCACCACCTCCTTGTTCCCCGTTGTTTGGTCCGAAGGATAACAATATAAGCAAAATGCAGCATTCTTACTTATACTGTATTCTAACCAATCACCATATTCATTGAAACAAGAAGGAATGAATCGCCTTTATTTTTTACGTGGAAACACATGGCTCTGAAGTTGACACGGACCTCTCTGCAAGTATGCTCTTCTTATTTGATCTTGAAGATTAACATTGTACTCCATATTGGATTTCTTAATCCGGGATCCGTAGAAAGTTGTACGATATCAATATGCTCAATACTTGGTTTTTTTACTTAATCATTTTCTTGAAAATTAGTTTCATCAATACATGCTTCCTTCACTTCATCCTTTGTCTCGACATTTTTTTTCAATAGAAATGTCATCAATGCTTTGTTTCTTTGTCTCAACATTTTCTTCATTAGAATTTTGAGATATTCGGTTAAAATATCTCAACATATCTTTCTACAAATCAAACGAAGAATGCATAAATATAAAATATACTAGTGAAGCAACCAAGAAGTTACACAAGCTTTCTAATGAAAGAAAAACTGACCAATTCAAGAATAAACATTTGGACCACTTGAACAAAATAAACAATATAAAATTATTAATGACAGTATTAATTAACTAATTAACACTGTCTGGGAAGTGGGGACATCAAACGTAAGATTTCTATTATACTTGTTAACAGGGGCGGACCCATTTGGGGAGTGGGGACATTAAAATATTTGATTTTTACAAGTTGTTAAATAGCTCATGTTGTCTAAATAATAAATATTCTCAATAAAGGACATTGTAATGCACTAATGTTTGAATGTTTGTTCTTGCTTCACATTTGGAGTGCAACATAAATAGAAAACAACAATCGAAAGGCTCGAAATAGTTCACCAGACAAAAAGAAAAAAAAAAACTAGGCATAAGCGAAAATGTACCAGCCGCAACGCCGCTAATTGGAAGGGAAAGGGATTAAGGGAATTGGGGGAAAGGGTAGGGACTAGGGATTGGGAATTCGGTTTCGAGGGAAGGAGGAAGGATGAGGGGAAAGGAAAAGAAAGGGACCTTCAAAAATCACATAGATCTTTGTACTTGCAAGTAAATTGTTATTACCAACAAGAGGTGTACAAACTGTAGATTCTTGAGGTTTAATATCCTCATTAGGTTTTAAGTCTTGAATATTCTCTTGTTCTTGCGAACATTTTTCATACCATGATAATGGCTTTTGCGGGCTTGGAATACCCTTTTGTTCTTTCGAACACTGAGCTTTTAAATTCTCGTCTTTTTTGCTTTCAATAGCTTGACTATTTTCAGCATTTTTATTCGGGATTTGAATTCCCTTTTGTCTTCTTGGAAGAGATTTTCAGCCATTTTTGTAATCTTTTTATTTAACAACTTGAGTTGTTTGTCTATACTAGATTTACTAATTTCGGCTTCATCCTCTTTCCATCTAACATTTTCTTCATGGTGGGCTTCGATAGTTGGGTCATGGGTGGGCTACTCTGTTTTTTTTTTTTTTTTGTGTGTGTGTGTAAGGGGAAAATTCAATGGCCCAGTCCTTAATGGGTCCTCCCCTAACTGCATGCCTTCCAAGCCACCTCGTATTTATAAATGGACTCCCTATTCTATTTCTAAACAAATATTTTTTAAAAAAAAATTAGTTGTATCTTACCAACTGTTCGTAACTTATTATCTTAGGTTGATGAAAAAAAAAATTAAAATTAAAAGCCTTCCACTAAATGGAAGATTTTAAAGATTTTAATTATAAAAAAGGGAAAATTACGCCGAATACCCTAAAAAATTAACTAATTTGATTAATACCCTATTAACTAATTAAATATTTAAAAACATAATTAATACATTATAAAATCTCCAAAATCTCCCGATCCCTGAATACGACCGATTCATGGCTGCTAAAATCGATGGAGTTCAATTGGACTGGAGAGAGTGTTCATAGGAACGGGTTGCAACAGAATAATGAGTAATATTTCATTTGCTGCTTGTGATTTGATCTCTTTTGGAACCTAAAATGCTGTTTCCATGTTTTGCCCAAAGGATTACTTCCTTTCTCAATATTTATTGCTATATATGTAAATTCCAGCACGAAAATTCAAGTAATTTAGTTCTGATGCTCATGTAATCAATCAATTTTAGTATAAGTTGATGGGTTTGTGTATAAATGCATAAAAAAATTGTCGTTAAATTTGGGATTAGATCCAAAACTATGGCAAACTATTTCCCTTTGATTTTCTAAGATACCATCAAGATGTTTGACAAAATGTCTCAATTGGAAATATTGAGAAATGTTGTTTTTGTTGTAGTGAGAGTATTTGTAGCAGAATTTCTTGCCAACTCTATCCTCAGTTTTCAAGTCAGATTTCTCTCTTCTCATTGTGCTGAGTAATTTCCTTGCTTTTGTTGGATTTTTTTTCCTACACTTAGGAACAGACTATGTGCAGCCAAAAGCAATAATAAAATGCAGCTGAGAAATGAATGGGGACAATGTTTGATATAGTTATAATGTTTATAATCAAAATAATGGTATATATAACAGAAGGATTTTATTTCTCTTCAAATGTTGTCTCAACTCATGTATTGCTTGCTCTTGTAACTCATGGTTCTATCCTTCAGGAGAGCCAGAAAGTTGTTGAAAGGTTGAACAAACAGTAGGAAAACATGTTGCAGAAAGTTACTAAAAGAGCCAAGGAACTTCACGACAAGGAGTTCAAACTTCCACAACAGAAGCACATTCTCCTTTTGGAAGAGAAAGATGCTTGTTTGAAGTGCTACAAGAAACATGTGAACGACCCCTTGAAATGTGCTAGTTTCGTCAAGGATTTTGCAGATTGTGCACGCAGAGTTAGGCAGCTAGTTGGCTCGGCTGATAAATATGGTACTTTGGGTTCATATGCTTCGTGCGACGTAGTGGTCGGTATAATTTGACATTGGGATTT
>CAIGRB010023041.1:0-17808 GCA_903798255.1 Fraxinus quadrangulata
CTATATAACACCTTGATAGTTTTGCGACTCATAATTTTCATGTAACAGATTTATAATGAGATTAGAAGTAAATTAAAAACTACACAACTCAAGAAGTATAGCTTATGATGAGACGCCTATTTGAAGATAGCCACTTCAAGTAAGAGGGAATTGCGTGGTTAATAAATTCTAAGGTCTTACACCAGTAACAGAAGAGGAAGGGGATGGAGAGATAGAGAGATAGAGAGAAAGAGAACACTGCAAACAGGAGATCTCTGTGAGCAGCAATTATCTTCATACCATCTGGTGCATGCTCCATTTTGATATAAAAAAAATTCTGTTTCCATCCTTCCACAAATGATGCTCCATTCAAAAGTGTAGAGGTAATATATCCTGGTGCACCTGTTAAAATAACAACAATCCCATTACTTTTATAAGTCATTCATCAACAGTTTGAAATGTATAAATACAGTGAAGCCGAACACCACATAGATATGAGTCTTGATTCCAGTCTTGATTCCACTCCTGGCTGTTCTTGCCGATCAGCTTCAGCAACTGCTCCAATGACTTCACTATGTCCTCCAACAACACCGCCATCAGAATTGTGGGGGTTTTTTTGTGTTTTCCCTCTCCGAATTATATGCGTAATTTTATAAGTATCATTAATATTAATACGATCATGCAGGTTGCGAGAAAATGCTTCCGCCGTGGGGGTGGGGTGGTATTCCCTCTCCGAATTATATGCGTAATTTTATAAGTATCATTAATATTAATACGATCATGCAGGTTGCGAGAAGATGCTTCCGCCGTGGGGGTGGGGTGGTGACGGGGCAAAGCCGTGAAGATAACGGAAGTGAGGGGGGAAAATATAAGGAAAATGATCGGTTTTTGCCAGTCCCGTCAAATCTGTTAAAGGGCAATTTACATAATGTTTTAATCAAGAAAACGCAGTTTTGCATAAACATAATTATTTTCTAGGAATAAAAGTATACGAATTAATTTAAACTTAAAAAGGCTTGTTAGGTAAAATACTTTGATTTATTTCCCAACATTCATTTATTATTTTCCCCCATCTTTCAATTAATATTCTTTTTTTTTTTATGTTAATAGCTAAAATATTTAGTACATGTTTGATCGTAGTTCAAATCTAATTTTTGTTAGCAAGATCAACGTCAACAATTAATTTTAACCATATATTTTATGAGATTCACAATATTCCGACCACATACTTCATAACTTTAATCAAAATTTACTAAAAATATAATTTTAATTTCCACCAGATAAGGACTTAATACAGTATGAATTATTTAAGTGGTAAAATATTAAAAATGCAATTTTAATAAAATATAAATAGAGAGTGATTTTAATTGTTCAAATTTAAAAATTAAATAAATAATTTATTCGAGCCTAAATCCAATTTTGACTCTTTAAATAAGTAGCATCTCACTTTTTAGGAATGTCTTGAAAATGCTCTTATAAACACCTCGCCAAACATATATATTAAAGGAAGTAGAGTCACTAATTAATATAGAACATTACAATAATTGGATTAAATTTGGGACGTAATAACTTTCAAAAGTTAGGATGTGTATTTGATGCAGGTTAATTAATTTCTCTTTAACTATTTTATTAAAATAAATAAGTTTTCGGCAGAAAGCTGTAAAAGAGCAAATGGGCTAGGGAATTCCATTTTGGGCCAAGTTGTTTACAATTCTGGGTTGAGCGCACGGGCCTGGGAAGTCTGAATTTCGAGTTTAGGATGTCTTTTCAATTCGAATCAGATAAAAAAAAATTTTAATACAAAAAATCCATTAAAGTTCCAGTATGATATTAATTTGAATTTTTCTGCTTGTAATTTTGGGCATTGACTTTTTCAAATTCAGTATTTCTAGGTCAATTTTATTAAAAAAACAAAAAAGTAGTCTGAGATTTTACGTGTAAATTATGATACAAATCAAAGATTTCGCATGCTACCGGATATTCTCTGGTACATGGACAACCATTTTGGATCAATGAACTTCCCAACCTCGATTCTTACGAAGGGCGATACTACGAAATATTCAACTACGAGTTATTATTTACATTTCACACATGAAAAAAGTGCTACTAATTACAAGTAATAATGTCATTAACCACCACTATTATTCGTTAATCACGTCATTTCTGGTCTGAATGCTATTAAGCCCCTTTCCATGTAGCATTGTCAAATCCAAGGAGATGATCGTAAGAAACATATAGACATAATCATCACAATTTAACCCCACAATAGCATCAATCACGACCACTTAATTCATAATACCGACTATAGCTAATACGTGTCCAGAAATGCAAGTAGTTTCACAAACGATCTTCGATTAACTCAAAACCAATTATAATTACTTCATATTCAATATCTCGACAATTAAACCTATTTCCTTTATCGACTACTGGACCGAATCATACATTTCTTAAGCCGATTGACGATAGTTCCGTCTTTCCCATATTCGTCCGAGTCATTTGCAACTAGAACCTCGTGATCAGAGCAAATCTGATCAAATTGATTAAGATAATTAGGTGCACATGGGCTTACCATGGTGCACATGGCATATAGACATATTCAACTAATATGCATTTGGCATTCAAGAGAAAAATATATAAGAAATATGGTTGGTTAGATAATTCATATAACTTCTAGTAAGAACCTACCAAATGCATTTTTGCTTAGTAACCATTTTTTGTTAGCATCTAATTAAGAATGAACTTGTCCCCCGGGGCACATCCAAGTTGGCAAAGGATGAGCATTGCTGGGCTTACAACCCCAGGGTGGGGAGTACGAAACCTGGATGGAGCAGATGAGAGAAGTAATACTCATTTGAGGGTGGAGCAGCTTGGTGATGTAATATTCATGGAGGAGTGATGTAATATTTATGGAGGAAGACTCCCTTGGGGTCAAGAGTATAAAGAGTGCAGGACTCTGGTCAACTTGGGTATATACTGCGATTTACCTCTGCCCATTGCTGAGGGACCGGTGATGGGTGATCCAGAACATAGTTCGGCGTAAGTTGGGATACCTGGGTATCAAAAAAAAAAAAAGAATGAACTTAATAAGAATTTAGTATGAACAGTCATTTAACAAGTATTAAAATGTGTTTATTACCAAATTAACAAGTTGATCTCAACCGTCAAAATTAAGCAAATTGATCGTCGTTTTTTTTACTCTAATTGCATAATCAACTCCCAATAGCACAAACTATTTTAATCTTCACTAAAACGTAACACGACCCATATAGAAGTACCCATCTTCCAATTTTTTGGATATCGACATAAGTTCGAAAACACAATATAGCTTCATAAAATTTAACGCGTGAAGATCACGAAACAATTTTGTAGAGATTCAAGTGATTTCTACTTTTTATTAATAGAGATTGAAAGTCAACTTTCTATTGTCAACTAGTACCACTTATGAACACAAAGTTGATTATGGAATCCACTAAATGAATCTAAGCCACCTCTTAAGAAAAACTCATCATAAATGTTGGGCAAATGAAAGGCAGCTACAAATTTCCTATCCATAGAGAACAAATGAATAATCAAACACTAGTTAGTGGGACCAAAATTAAGGCCTTAATTTAATAAGTAAATAGAAAAGCTAATAATGGTCAGCTTTATTCACAACCACCACTAGATTTCTAACCTTAATCACATGAAGATTCAAGTCTTTAAGCTAAATTACAAAGCAAAACCATGTGATCATATCTATTAATCAAATTATTTATAACAAATTAAAAGCCTGTGGTCCTTCCCCACCATTAGGGCTTTGTCTAAATGTCATTGTTTGTCAACCATATGTGTGTGTGGGAAAATTGCAATATTGGTCTATAACCTTTAAAAAGGAACAAGTTGACATCAAAACATTGGTTATAGTTTCATATCTAACAAAATATTCGCCAACTAGTCACGAAAATATGTTTCACTTAAAATCATAACTTGGGGGACTTAGTTTTATAAAATTGAGCATTATTCAAGCTTTTCCTTTTACTAAAAACTATAGGGCTAACGAGTAAGCGTGTACGTATTCTAAGGGAGTGAAGAGGTCATAAATAAGCTGAATTACAAGCTTTGTATCGTCTATGTTTAGATATCTCGATCGATATTTTTTGTTTCCCGAAATGCTAAAATGACGTAGATATTGAAAAGAACGCTAACAAAAAAACCTAGGGGAGTGAATACCTATCCGTAAAAATATGTACTAGGCGTTCTGCATATTGATCACCCTTTGTCCCGTTTATTAAATACCCACCTTGGAAAGTGCTTTCACAAGAATGAAACTAAGAAGGGAACTTACTAATTTTAAAGATTGAAGACGACCTTACCAAATGAAAAATACTGCAATTATACGTATGCATACAGAGAGGGAGGAGAATCCCAGAAGTAAAGACAAAAAAGGGTGCCATAGAGCCAACGGCCAACCTGGCGTATACTACATATATCCGGCCATTCGTGCCGAGCAAATTGTCAGATGTTGTGTTACTTAATTAAAGGTTAAACTTTAAAGGGTAGGGATACGTACAAAAAAGGCAAAGGTAGATGGTAACAGGACATGGTCCAATGCTTTCTTAAAATTGCCCAAATATTGAAAACAACTAGTTATTAGGCAGAAAAGACGACATCCCCATGTGACAAATTCAAGCATGCGCCGTTTATATTCTGTCCCAACCCTCCACTGTCCACTCATTTTAATAATCATGGATTCTTAATTAATTTGGATCTATATATTTTAGTCTTGGCCAAATTAAAAGGTTCACGAGCTTTACTGAAGATTGTCAAATTTTGCTTATACGAAGTTCAATATTAAGATTAGTGTGATGAGAAAATGTTTGTGCAAACCACCTTACTAATATAATTCGTGTATTTGCTACACCTAATCCCGACGTGGATTTCACATAATCCAATCCTGTCCTGCATCTCTTCATCCCCGTCGAGGATAGTTTTAGACGAATCAACGCCACCACTAAGAGCCTCGCCGAGGCATTCATCTAACTTAGGATCTTGCACTCAGTCTCAAAACAATGGTCGAAGGCAAAAATTCAGTCCCAACAGTTTGCCTTGGGATGGGGCAAAGATCCAGATGGTTGGTAGTGACCCTTGATTAATTGAACCCATGGTCGAAGGAGCAGGTGGCAAACCTAACCGTTTAAGACAAGGGGTCGGTTGTTACGCGTTTTTCAGTTCCTACACCTGTTATGGTGATAATAGGGTCCGCACAGGGTCTTCTTAAGAGAGACAAATATCTACTCGCACCGTTGTACTTTATTTACATAATTCCACAAACAAGATATATCAGGGATTGTCTACATTCCTAAGATAGCTGAGGAAGAGTAACTCACAAGAGCCATGCAAATCAACTACAAAATGTACAGAATCAACGTGACAAGGTCGACAGAACGCCGATAAAAATCAAATCAATCAGTTAAATAATTAAAATGTCATAAATACCCTTGATTCAAATGCCCACTTTGCACCAAACAAAAGATGCACAATATCTAAAATACCAACCAAAGTGTACTCAAATTTCACTATTGGACTTGAATGTAGGGGTACAAACGGTCACACCGGAATGACGGTCTTGCATTGTAGCTAATCATAGGGTGCAGGTACCGCACATATGTGACTAGATTAAAAGGTCAATAATATTAAAGTAAAACAGTTTGTTGTATTTAAATTTATATGGATCAATCAACTCTAATTAGTGACCTTGTAACTAACAATTGTCGAGGTCGATCGTGGCTAGTGGTCCTGTGTTGTTTGCTTTAAAAAAATAAGAATAAAAATAAATTATTGGAAGAGAAGAGGAGGAGAGATTGGGCAAGAGGCAACAAGTCAACGTCAGTAGCTGTAAGAAAAGGCTAGAAACTAGCCATTAAAACTCTCTCAACATACATATGAATCAAGTGGAGAGTCATGCATGGCTCTTCACCTTCACAAATATCAAAACCCTATAAATATATCACTGCTTTTCTGTCTCAAACTGGGCTTTAGGTTTATGTATGTATGTATGTTGGTTTGAGAGGTTGAAGCTGCCAGCATGATCTGGTAAGAAACAAATCTATATTCTTCTTTTCTTGAATTCTCTCAACCATTTATCAGAAATCCAATCAATCCTCCACCCTTGATCCATGATATTGATGTTTTTTGAGTTCTTGATTTTCTGGGATTTGATTTTGCCTCGACCAAATTAAAGTTGTCCTATTCGCCTTTGTCGAGAATGAAGTTAGCTTCTAAGATCTGGGTTCAACCAGGTCATCTAGCAGCTTCAATCACTCACCAACAATACTGTAAATTAATTTCTTTGCACTCAACTTCTGATCATGGATTAGTCCCTTGCGTTTCTTGACTTCATCGGCACAGGTAATTTAATTTCTTATTTATATATTCTTTATCAATTATTCAGTTAAACTATATATGTATGATTTGAATATCATAATCTTTAGATTTCTTTTTGCAATTTGCACTTGCATACAGAAGAGGACTTGCTGGTTTCAATTAAAGCTGGATAAAATTTCGACCTTTGTTTTCAAATAAATAATCATTATATAACCACTTGAGTTACTCCTGCCCTTTTAAGATGGAAACCTAGATCTTAATAAATATATATTATCCATCTTTTTCAAGTTGAGGAAATCAAGGTGAGTATATAAATTGTCTGCGAGTTCCCGAAACACGAGAAAGGCATGCTATTGGTCAATTTATAAATATTATATTGAGATTTTTCTATGCACCGAGAGACAGGAAAGTTTATACATGTTAATCCAACTTGAACTCATAAATATTTACTGAGGGTGTAAATTCTGTCACCTTAACAAAATATATAATACCTAGAGGCCTAGCCAGTGCAGTAAAAGTTAAATTATCAGTTAATCTCACATTTTACTGCAAGATTTCAGTAAAATTGTGCTTCTCAGTGTGATTCCAGATTAACCAAATGCATTGCCTTTTTCTATGTTGTCAATCTATATATCTGTCAAGTTTTGCATGAAAGAAGGGGGAAAAAAAGTAAGAATTCTTTATCAAACTTTTCATTATCCAGCTCGATCTGAACCTAATGTAATCAAACTTGAGGTTGATGCCCTAGAAGGGTGAGGCAATCCTTCCATCTCCAATCATGTAGGGGACGGCGAGACCAAAGTACGGATCCGAACATGGTATGAATATAAATAAAGAAGCTAGAGGCATACACAAAGAAAGTGAATCTTTTCTAATTATATTACATGAATTTTTCAGAGTATAGTAGTAATTTTTTGATTGTTGAACATTATTATATATCTTGTTATTATTGCACATAGATCAAATCCCTTAATTATATATATATGTCATCTCATGTTGATTAGAATTGCATGAATTTAGTAGTTTATGCATCCATTTCAAGTTATATATTATTATTGTAATATATTAAATTTTTTACATCATTAATTTATATGAATAAGTGTGTCTATGATATGTTAAAATCTTCTACTTTTATTATGTGTTTGTTGATTTTGTGGTCATTAATTCAATAATTACCTTACTGCATTCAAGAAATGCTAACTAAATCATCATTTTTAGGATTTTAATATAATATCCTAATGTCAAATTAATTAGGTGCATCCTTATTTTCTTAGACTTTGACAAATTAGGGGTGTAATTTTCTTCTTGTTGATTAATTGTAGTACGGTATTCATGATGGGTCAAATATAGCATCTAATTAATGGCTGAAATTTCCAAGATGAACCAAACTCTACAATTTATAATCTTTAAATAATTCGAGAAATACGAGAAATCAAATTTGTATTCAAGTAAAATTATTAGTAACGTTTTAAGATAAATAACATTGAATACGCAGAAAATATACAGTTAATAAAGAATATGTAAATATACTGTTGAAATTAACGTTTGATTTTGTCTTAATAAAAAAAATACCTTTTCTATAATTTTTAATTTTATACGAACAGTGGCATGGATTGATGATCACACGTTTCGTTGAAGTCTCGATATACTTTCATTTCTGTATTTTCAATTTAGTTCCTTAACTCCTCAATAATGAAATATTTGAATATTGGATTGATAATCATATTTGGATAAAGAAAAGTTATGCAATCTTTCCAACCAAGTAGGGTGGAGAATCATGTGTTTCATCCAACTCTTGAGATACTCTCATTTTTGTGTTGTTTGATTAAATTCTTGACACTTGGATAATAAAATATTTTAAAGAAATATATAAAATGGGATGCCTAGTAGCCTAAAGCCATTGAAATTTGAGCAATGCGTATCAAATTGGATTACAAAATTGTTTGACTAAACGAGTGTGACAAAATCCACGTCATTGATTTCGAAAACTACTTTTGAAATTATTGACCTAAATCTTGACACACTCATTTTATAACCCAATTTTGCACACATCATTTTTCTTGAAATTTATACTCCAATAATCAACTAGGACATGAAGTTTCCAACGGCTTAAGTCAGCAGTAGATAATCTTCCTTTGAAATTTAATTACGTGTTCATTTTTTCAATCGTACAAGATGGACACTTTGACGTAGTCGATCCACGGTTTTACCAAGTGACGTGATCTTTAACATCCCACACATAAAAAAATAAAATTAAAAAAAAAAAAAGCTACGTGTTAGGTCGAGATAAAGCTCGTTTGGTCGAGATTCTTTTGGAATGAATTGTGGAAAATAATTTTTTTAGAAAGTGTAATTAAAAAATAGAAAAAAATTATGAGTTCACGTGAAACATTATTTTACTGTGGTTGAAAATAAGTTTTGAAAAAAATGTTATCGGCGCTTCACGGGCACAAATACCCAGGCATAATTTACAGAAAGCAAGACATATAAATAATGTTGTCATGTAACATGGCATGTCTGCATGTGAACGTCTGTGCATCCCTAATTTCATGGAAAATGAAGATTTGCTGGCTGATCAAAGCATATAATTTAAGTGTAACATGAATTATTTTTACCAGACTAGTGATTTAATAATTTGAATAATTTTATAAGCATTTCGATTGCGTGTCGACGATTAAGTAGTTAAAGAAGCTTTTCAAATGACAAATCATGTCTAACTCAAAACAAACTATCACATGGAGATTGATTAATGTAGTAACCAAATTTTGTAGCTTTTTCCCAACACCAGAGACAGATTAGACATATCTACGAAATGTTACTTACATCAATCGTTTTCTACTAATCAAATCACTCAATTATATTTTTAACATTGTTCATAATTTTGTAAACATCATGCATTTTATCACAAATTGTCGCTGTGTACGCGATCATTCAAGTTTAATTTTGAATTTGAATTTGAATTTCTCTTCCTGCAAAACTGCTCGCCATTTAATTTTGGCATCAGCTGTTTTGGCTAGGCTTAAAAGTCGCTCTTCTAACAAAAATACACCTTTTTAAAATCTTAGCCAAATACGCTCAGCAACAAGCATCAAGAGATGATAGTTCAATGATGTCTTTGGCAAAGAGAAACAAATTGCTGAAATTTCAATTCGGAAGAACAATTGAGTAAGCTACATACAATGCCCATAGGTTATCTAAATTTTAAGCTTCAATACTACATCCCCATTCCCCAGGTACAAATGACCCAAAGTACTTCACCGGAGTGCAGCTGAAGAAAGATCTCAGAGTTATACCAGGTCCTGATCGACTTGAAGGGATTCCAGATCTACAACATTGACTTCTTGGTGCAGCTGCATTCATAACTACAATCATTAAAAATGGGGAGCCAAGAGGCTATTAGCCTTCATCTTGAACTAATATTATTGAGTATAATCAAATCTTAATTATCATTGTAGAATAAAAATGAGAACTCATGAAGATATAAATCGAGCATCTGAAATTTAATCATCATATCTAGTGGAATTGACAGCATCTGTATAGCTACTGTGTACTTCTATATGTTTATGAGGATGTGAACCTACATGATGGTGGACATAGTTAGAGCATGTTTGAATGTGCTTAGAAGTAATTTTTCTAGAGCAAGTTGAGATTTACTTTCTAGGAAATCAACTTTGGAATCATGTTTGCAAAATAGGAAAATTTGATTTACTTTCAAGCACATCAAAATGCTCTTATTCTTTTTTGGGATAAAACACAAGAACATCCTGACAGTCTCCCGTCCTAGTTTTATTCTCCCCCAAAGCACACTCGACTATAGAGTTCTGGACAGTTGTATATGTACATGCCGACCTAATTAGAACTTGAAAAGACCTCCTGAAGAAGAATGCCCGGCAGTCACAGTTGCGAGAGTAATAAATCTGGATCATTGATAACAATAACACACACTAGGTAAATGCAATGTATGGAATTTAAAATATGCACTTTCTGCTCTTTGGGATGGTCAAAATTTGTGCACTCATTGTAAGTGCTCTTAGCATTCCTCTTTGGGCCGCTAAAGAAATGTCCAAGCTGAATCACAACTTCGAAAGGTCTGTTCAAGGAATGATAGGAACGGCATATGAAAACTAATCTGAGAGCAAATTCAAGAACGCGGTTGAAGGTTTTTTCACAAATTAAACCACATCGATTCATTTCCTATCCGAATGGTTTTAAGATATCACCGTTAACAAAACAGAAAGACGAGGAAAAACTCCAAACAAGTTGAACAAAACACAGAAAAAGACCAATGCTATTCAATGTTTATTCAATCAATCAAGAACTCAAAAGAATGGGCTGGGATACCAAAAAGAATAGTCTTGCTAGACAAATAGTGGCATTAGCTCAGTGACGTATAGGTTCAGCCCAACCCTAAAACCTACTAAGGGACAGATTTCACCAGCCCTAATCAACTATTATAACATTAGGCTGTACTCCTAGGAAAAGCATTTACACCTTAAAATAAGTCAATGTTTAAAGAACTTCTTGTCATAGTTTAAATAATTATTTCAGAGAACCAATTAAACAAGTGCACACAAGTTTCTCAGAAGTGTAAAACAGGGACATTTACAGGGATGCCTGATAAACAAGCTATATTCTATAAAATTGAAGTAAGTTGAGATGACATCTTTGGATCCATCAAGTGACTCATGACCACAAGTCAAATAAGAACTTACTGCTTTTGCAACAGCAAACCAGTGAAAGGTGCGCAAGAATGCATCATCATTAGAAGGAAGGCTGTCATGATTCCAAACTGTTATATCATGAAACTTTGCATTTGCCTCCCAGCAATATGAAGTTTCAGTATTAGTGTCCTCATTATATCTTTTCTTTCCTAAGACAAAACCTGTGAAGCAATGATGAGACATTTAAAATGAACAGGATAAAGCAATTTATCAGATTAAAGCACATATAAACATAAAATTTGCTGTAAGCTGAAAACAAAAATACAGTGGTGTAGGGAAAATATTTGTCAAGTCTCTATCTACTAAATTTTCACACGAAGGAATACCCTTCTTCTTGAGAAGGTAAACAATCGTCTTACATACAGAATCAGTTTCAGGAATAATATCAATTTAGATAACTAAAATTTGCCATGGACTGCCCATATAGGTTAAGCAGATAACTAGTTTTCCTCTTCCTTTAGCATTATTCACCATATTGTCTTTTACTTTCTCTGTTTAGTCAAGATTTTTTTTCACGCCATTTCATTTGATAAATAATATCCTGGTTCAAAATTTAATTGGTGCATGTTTAGCGTAGCTTTAAAGGCAAAAAATGAGGGAATATGTCTTTGTTCAGCGGTGCAACCTTTCGTACTGCAGAAAAAAGCTTAAATAAGCCAATTGTTTCGGTTTATACTTCGTAGACGCCATAAATACAAAATATATACATTCAGAAAAATAAAAAAGAAAGAGAAATGTAATCCTAGAAGTAACAACTGTATCAATATTGAACCTGGAAGGTTTTTCTAATGAAATACGCAAAAATAAAATAAAATGAAAAGATAGATAAAGTGAGATAAGAGAATTACCAGAATAGCCATCAGGAAGGGGAAGAGTTGTGCCATGTAATTTCCTTCCTCTGAAGTATGCTTCCTCCACTCTTAACCCATCCACTTCCATTCCTACACATAATTTTCTCCTTTAATTCATCAAATTCGAATCAAATGCAACAAAGAAAACTACAAGCAACATTTCACAAATCGTGAGTTTCGTGTTCGAAAGTTATCATACCAGAGGATTTGGGCTTGAAATAGTCAGAAACGGAGGTAGAACCTTCGTACTTGATGCAGCATGGTAGCTGATGTACTTTTCCCGTCAGGTCCGCCACTGCCTCATTGTTCCGACTCAGATCGACGGTGGTCTGTGATCGTAAAAGTGGAGATCCCTCATTTCCACCGTCCATTCCTCTTATCGCTGCTCCTCCGAGTCGAGAGTTTCTCAACTGTTATAAAGCCCTAATTTTTCCTCGCGCGCTTTTTCTTATCTTATATTTTTTTCAACTATAGTAATAATTACTAATTTACTCTATAATATATTAAATATCACGAGAATCATTTTCTGGACAATAATATATTAAATATCACATTTCGTTTTTCAATATATAATATTAAAAAATATTTGTCATATATGAATTTCGTGTCATTGATTTTCAATTAATTAACATTCACATTAATCTAGACTCAATATATCTTAATTTGATAAATCTTGATATACATTAACCTAGAGCCATTATAAATAAATTTATTTTTATTCATGTATCTAGAAATTTAATGATTATTTAAATTCATGTGTTAACAATTAATTTTTATGTATCAAATATAATATAAAAATGCTACTTGCTTATAATATTTCATTATCATTAAAATTTTGAATCATAAAAGTTGAATTGAAAATACAATTTTCCTTTTTTAAATTTATATCCTAAATTTTATTTTTTTTGGTTGGTTTAAGACTCCTCAAATTTCACCTACAAATTGATATCAAATATTACTTCTATTACACAATAAACTATTTCATAATAACGAGTAATTATTCTTGAAGTAAATTTTCCTATTATGTATATTTTTAGATTAGTATAAAATTGTCATTAGAGGACACATAAAAACTTAGAGGATTGTTGTTTTAGCATCAAATAACGGGTTAAATACATGTTGATCTCCAAACTATCAGTAAACTTCAACTTGGTGCAACTTGAACTTTAATTGAAGTCCAAAACGTGGCCAATAAGACGGTCTGGCCAAATTTTCATCTTTCGTAAAATTGTGGCCAAAATGAAATTGTGGAGATAACTGGTTACATTTGTGAAATTCTCAATCAGACAGTTACAGTTATGAACAAAACACCAGTTTTTGCCAACCACTATGCATTACATAAAAACTAATACTGCAACCTGAGAGTGATACAGAATGCCATGCCTGTAAAAATACTTTTCATATAATTTAAAACGATAAGAGAAAAAGGTCAAAACTCGTGACAACGTCTCATCCGTCCTTGCATGACTCGACATCTGCCGAACCATAAGCTGCGTCAGCTGAAGAGGTGTCCATGTCATTAAGGCCCAATTCCTCATTCTGCTCCCATGACCTCTCGTATTCCTCAACTGCACAACATGCATTACAACATCTTCACCGATATTGCAACTTAACATAACAAGAATGCGCAAGGGAAATGGCAAAAGATATCTAAATGCTACAGAGCATCAAGATATTGCAAGATGAGCAACCAAAAGAAAATATCAATAAACTGAGGGAATTCCAAATATCAAATTTACGAAGATAGCCTTACAAACATAAATTAAAGCGCATTGATAGCCCACCACCCCCACCCCAAATTTATGATTTATGTTGCTCGTTGAAATTTGGGGTGCTCACAACCAACTACTGCAAGGAAGTTGGTTGAAGTGTTACATAACTTTCACGCCTGCACTCTACATGATTTTGCATTTGGCATCTGACACATTTCGGTTGAAACTATGTGGTAACATGGCAAAGAAAATGGAGTCCGACAAATATTGGAAAAATGAAGAGAAGAGGTTCTACCATTCAGATTGCTTTTTCCCAGTGGAAAACTTCACCAGTAGCGAGATTTACCTCTCCGAGAATAAATGCATCATGAGAAAGATGCACCCTACGAGGACTACTGTAGAAAGTATATTTCTCCTACCCAAGTCGTACCAGCAACCTCCATTTCAAGTGGTGCAAGATAGACTTTAGTAGGTCAACCAGACAGTTTTTAACATCGACTCATTTGAGTTCTGAATCTCGAATATTTTCTCAAGTTGTAGCGTTTGTTGAATTTTTACAAAAATGTAAATAATTTTCTCCGTAAGTAATATCTTTTTTTCCACCAATTGACTTCAAATGTCAAAGCATGCCATTAAAAAATGCTTATGATTATGCAGGCTATACCCCCGAGAGAATAGACCCTATCATTAGAAAAATAAAAAATAAAAAATTCAACAGGCATTACACAACCTTATATCAAAGAAAGTTAATTGTAGCCAGGGAAAAAGGAACTTACATGTTAACCCATTATCATCCCTTATATCGTCAGTTACAGGGGAAACAAAGGAGTTGGTCAGCGCATCATCAATTATCAAAGTCCAAGGTTCATCCAATTTTTTTAGCTGTAAAAGATAAAAAAACTAGCATGAAAAAGGGAATTAAGTTCAAGTGACGAGTATAACTTTATATCTTGTAACACAACAGTAGGCTGTCCAAATAATTTCCAAGATAACACCACAACATAAAACAACAATCAAACTGAGTGGTACATCTCTAGGCAATAATGCACCATCCAAGACCACTTAAACCACAGAAAAGAGTCAGAACTGACCGGGGTGTCCTCACAGTCAAATTCAAAGATATGGTTCCAGTTCACTTCTATGAGAAAATATGCTGAAGTAGTCATCAACGGATCCTCTGCATGCAGGGCATACCTCTTCCGTGCGTCTTTCTCGTGGAGTGAACAGAAAAACAGGGAAAAACCCAGCCAAATGCTTTCCCACGTAGGACTAACGATAAGGGAGGAGTTAAATGAGCTTTCTTTCACCCCTAAACCTAAAGAAGGGGAAGGTCTTTAAGGAATTATATTCTTATTAGTAGCAGTTTTGTGGGTTTTTTTTGTAACCATAAACTTTTACATTTTTGTTTCATTGTGGGTTTTTTGTGCTTAGCATTTAGGTACCTGAAGACACAGTACGACGTGTTTGAAGTGAACAAAACAGGGTATGATAATTGTACAATAGAAGGTGCAGTGGGGAATTGGACAAGTGGAAAGGACTTCATTCCTCTCAATAAGGCTAAGAGGTACTACTTTATTTGTGGGACTGGTGGCTGCTTTAATGGGATGAAGGTTTCTGTTCTTGTTCACCCTCTGCCGTCTCCGCCGCGCTCGTCTTTGGCTGCCGAGCATTCATCCAAGGCGTCGGCCTCCTCCGCCGTGTACGGTGGTGGACTGAAGGTTATAGGGGCTGTTTTAGGCGTGTTTGTGGTGGCAATTTGTTGTGGATCTGGGTGGATCTGGTAGTGGTTTGGCTAATGGGTTTGGAACTTTGGGGAAGTAGCACAAAGTGCCGGTTTGTTTGTTAACTCGATGGATTATTTTTTTTTTTCATGTTCATTTGGATTCTCCCACGGATACAACAATCAAAGAACCAAGTTTGCATAGTGAATTTGATATCTCTACTTTTTTATGCAAAATGAAGAATGTTTTTTAATTAATTCTTAAATATGTGAAAATAAAGCAAGTGCTAAATATTGAAGAATTGAATTTCGCTCACTTCTCAAAGAAAATTCTCCATTTCAATGAGTTTAGGAAGGCAAAAGAAGACCCCGAAGGCAGCAAGATCCCCAAATCCCACCTCCATCCCAGCTAAAATTCGCACCTTTACACCCAAAAAACGTACAGAATTTCTTCGGCGAATTCTACCTAATTCCCAACCACAAAATTTTTGATGTTACTGGCGAAACCCACCTTCACCATCAACCACTAATCCACGCTCCACAATGAGTGAGAATATTTTGTATGTTTATAGATACTTACAATTACATGCTAAAACCATAAAACATATATGGTATTAGGTAAAATATCGTAAAAATTGGATAATTTCTTCTTTGTAGTTGTTCAAAATGATCGGTCAGATTTTTTTTCAGATTTATAGACTTATTCAGTTGACAGGATGAAGCTCGTCAGACTTCGGGTTTGCTTGGACAAGACGAAGCATCGGGTTCCTTTCTTTAACAACATAATAATTTACCCTTTTTTTTTAAACAATCCATGAAGAAGTAAGTCCGAAAAACAATTTCGGTGATAGGTGGGAAATTTGGTGGTGATTGTAGTGTCATCGATGGGTCATTTTCAAGCACGAATAGAATAATCTAAAATTATGCAACCCAAAAATGGTCATATCTGTTTGATGAATGTAATATGGAGAGAAGGTTTGGTTCATTTGAAAAATAGGTCATTTTGGGGGAGGGTCTCGAATAAGAAAGGTAATTTCCCTTTTTATGTTCTTATATTTTTTTTTTTCTTCCCCTTCTATCTCTTTTTTAATTGTTAAATAGAAATGATTGGATTGATGGGTTGTAGGGGTGGGGTAGTGGTGGCTGCGATGACTAGCCGTTGAGTTGTGGAGTGGGGAGGTGGTGGTTCAAGTTGGGAATCTTTGGGAAGAAGATGATTTATTTGTATTTTTTGAAAAGATTCGGGATTATTACTGCAATTTTCCTTTAATTTATAATTTACTTGTTCTCTTTTTTTTTTTCTTTTTTAATTTTATATAAAGAGGATGACAAATTCATCATTTTATTGGAGTTAAAAGGAAAAAATGGACTGAAGGATGTGTTTTGTAATAAAGTCAAAAGTTGGAGATGCCTGATGCTAAAAAGAAGGTTAAAGATAGATAAATAGCATATTGCAAAAGTTGAGGACGAAAAATGCAAAATTTTCATAAATTATATAGAAAGGTCCTACAATTGTTGTGATTTACACCTCATTTAGCGCCCCTGAAATCACATTAATAATTAATTTTAGTTATTTATAACTTTTCAACAACATATTTTATCAAATTTTATTAAAAATTTAATTTTAATTCATAGCAAACAGGGGTTTAGTGCTATTTACATCAATTTCCTCTTACTTGAGGAGGAAGCCCAATATATTTACACTTGAGGACGTCCTTACGTGAATTTTAAAAAGGAAATTACATCCAAGCCTATTTTTAAAGTTTACATTTCATTAGTCAAATTTTAAGTTTAACATTTCATAAATCTTGTTATAGTTATTTAGTTAATATTACTAATTAAATTAAGAGGAAATTGCAAAAAAAATGTTCACTTTTACATAGTCATTTGCAAAAATGTCCAAAATTTCTTCAATATTCATTTTACTATAATATAGACCAAAATGCCCTCATCAACAATTTTAAATTCCACGACGAAGACAAAATCATTTATATAATTAAAATTTGTATTGACCAATAATAACTTGACATATAACATATACTACTTATTCTAAAAAGTACAATATCAATCATGCATTAAATGCTCACTTCTCCCTAATAGTGAGTGAATACAATATTTATGAAATGTCGAGAAGTACATTTAAATTGTCAAGAACATCATGAAATGTAGAGAGCTTTCATGTTCAGAACGAAATCTCGTTCTAAATAAATGAAGTGTTAAGTGTCAAGATAAACATGATCCAAATGTCGATAACAACTTTTAAAATGTCGAGAATGTCATGAAATGTCAAGAATAACAACTATTAAACACAACTTATTAGCAAAAATATTTCAAAGAAAAATTACCTTCTACCAAAAATTGTGAAAAGCCTAATCAATTGCAAGTTTGAATGAGATTAAATTTTTCAAAATAAAATTATATGATTTTCTTATGAATTGGAAGCACATAATAATTTTTTTTTT